>BSBK01006848.1:0-242500 GCA_027943335.1 Chamaecyparis obtusa
AGGCCACTCTGGTACTTATCTCGCCTAGTCTCACTCTTGCCTGAGCTCCTGTATCTAGGCTCTATCATCAACCTATTTTTTATCTCACATGACTATCATAATCTGTTCTTGTTGTATCTCTACCTCCACTGCTATGACCCTCTATGATAGCCCATCATTAGTATGTGACCTCTTCTCTGGTTGTGTGGCAAGTCCATCTTCTATTCTACTCCCCCAGTCTCCTCATGGGCTCCTCACCAAGTTCTCCCTAGGCTCATGAATATCCATAGCCACTGCCACACCCTGAGACCTAGATCTAGATGGTCAACTATTAGAAGAGGAACCTCCCCTAGAATCACTCATACTGCCTCCTCCTCCTCTCCTCCCTCTTCCACCTCCATCACCACCTTCATCACCTCTGTCCCGTCTGCCTCCAAATATAAAATCTGTGAGTGCTAAAAATCTAGGGTACAGGTGATCTAAGATCCATCTCCTATAATATGAGGTAGTCCCCAAATTTGTGATCTTGGGGAGAAGGTTAGGTACTACCCTTTGTAAGTGTTGCATATAATGAAGACAAATATCATACCTCAGCATGGGACCCCCATCTGAGGTCCTCCTCATCTTTGTACCTAGCATATTTGGTGGTCTCGGTACTAATACCATGTGCCCTATCGAATGGTCACCACACTCTACTAATCATAGACTGCTCAACAATTCATGAGTGTCTTCCCAATAGTGATCTGCTATAGAACATGTATGCCCACCCATCTCTAGCCTCAGCCCACTTCTTGCACTTGATATAAGGATGTCATACAATAGAATGCAAAAACATATAAGCATCGGTGCTAGTATGGAGTTTCCCCCACATGGGTCTTCTATATAAATCTTGAGTACCTGTAAATATAGGGATTTTGTCTCTTCCTAGGTTGTACCCTTAGGCAAATCACAATGATGTGCTCCCATGCACACACCTGTGCCAAGATGGCCCATGCTAACCAACTCTTCCCCTCCCTATAGATAATATCATGGAACTAACAATACATATCTACCAAGAAAGAGGATCCCCATGCCATCCATCTCAGGTGAGATAACAAGTCCATAACCAAACTACCCCAACCACACTAGAAGCCCCTCTGACTCTTGTCTAATCAAAGAATAAAGAATATGCGTAACATGGTACTCCTCACTATAGCTATCCATCATTTTCTTTTATAGGATGGTGTAGTCAAGGATAGTGAAGTCTCTAAACACAACCTGCATAGTCACAATCCCATCGATAGGTGACTAATCAAAATATATCTGCAAGGTCAAATTTTAGTATCAGTATCAACTTCAACAATAGTAAACATAACATAAGTCTGAATCAAGATTTCACAATCATCAATGATACTTACTAGCTCTCCATGGAAGGGGATGCAAAGAATGTAGTACATATCCTCTAGTGTGACTATGACCTCTCAAGTGGGAAAATGGAAAGTATTATGCTCTAAATGAAACCACTCAGCAAGCATGGTCAGTAGCCCATGGTTCACCCAAATATGGGGCATCTACAAAAACTCACCAAGGTCCATAGACTCTAAGGTGCATAGACTCTAAGGTGCCTCTCTCATCAGTAGACAATCGAGGAACTAAGAATAGACCTACTGGATGAGGATCCCTAAAGGCCAAATCTAGAAATTGATGTTGCATCACAAACAAAAGTAGAAACACATTAAAATACATCACAGATGTGTCATAAAGTGACTAAAAGGATCAACAACAAATATAATACTCCTAGTCAAGTCACTATGTAATCAGACACTTAAAAAATTGAAAACAATATTTTACAGTTCAGTTTTGTTTTGTACAAAATTTCCTAATATATTGGTACGATACTTCAGAATGGTGTGATATTTCACACCGTATCGTACAACCATTGGGTATACCTAGTATGATATATCATAGAAAAGAAATACGACACTTCAAAGTTGTGTGAAATGTCGTACAAATTTTCTTAATAAAGGGGTGCAATACTTTAAAATTTCATACAAAAACTTTCAAAAATATATAAAAACATGCAAAAAAGAACATAAATGAACCAAAATTGAAGAAATTTTCAGGTACTTATTGCCTAGGGATACCTTAGAGGCTAGTTGTGCAACTGACTGAGTTTGAATCGGTCCTTCTCTACAAGAACGCATCTATCTACTATCAAGAAGCTCTATCTCACTCTGAAATCACTAAAATTCAAAAGGCACAAATGAATGAAAATGACCCTTTGAGCCCCTTATATAGAATTTTGACCTAATTTTTCAAAGTCTCAGATTTCCACAAAAATTGTACCCTTACCTAATTTTGACATACTAGATCCATTTTTAGGATTGCAATTGAAATCCAGCTTCATCTTGACTATCAAAATCACATTTTAAAATTCTTTTCTCCTATGCGTAGCCGACTAACCCTTTGAGGCTAATATCTTCAATCTTTTGAGGCAATCACCATTTCCCTCTTTTCCATCGTCATTTCATCATCCCTTCTTCTTATTTTTACCTAATTCTAATGCTACCTTCTTGGTCAACCTCATTCAAACTAGGGAAAATTTCCATCACCTGATGGTCAAACTTGGTTGTGCGTGCTTAATCGATCATCTTGGACCTTATCTTATCTTGATTTTGATGAAATCCATCTCATTTCTTCATCTCCTCTACCTCATTTAAATTTTGATTCTAAGGGGGCATGAATAATCTATCTCTTAAAGCTAAAAATTGATTCTTCTATCTTATCTATCTTCACTAGTTCTCATTCGATCAGGTTTAGGATTAGTTATCTTTTTGTGCTTCATTTGATCAAGTTCATAGTCAGATCTATCTTATCTACCTTTTCTAGTTCTTGTTCGATTAGGTTTGGGATTTTTTGTCTCTCTATACTCTATTTCATCAAGTTTGGAGTCATATATCTTACAGTTACATTGAAATCATCATTCTTTGACTCAATGTGTTCCCAAATCGCCCACACATTAGTCAAAGAGGGGAAAATGTAATCACCCAAAAATGGTCTAGTAAACCTTGAGCTCCATTCTAATATTAAACATTTTAATACTAGACTTTATCTTATGCTTAATTAATTCTGTATATTGATTTAATCTCTTATCTATTGATCAAATCATCATTTTATCATTTATTTGATGATATCCTAAAGTTTGACCACCTCATCCTAAGTTTTGTTTAATTAAAAGAACATGTCCCCTTTTAATTAAATAAATCCACTTTTTCCTATGTCTGCACATGAAAAAAGAATTTCTTAATTTAAAAAGAGAAAAAGATAAAAGTGGAATCTCTTTTGCCTCTTAATCCTCACCACTCATTTATACCTAACCATTCTCATCTGTTTGATTTTGCCTCTTGAGAATCTTGTTCCCTAAAAGTCAAAATATGGATTATCCTCCACTCTTGGATTTTGCCTCTAAATGTCCACCATCCATTTCTCTTTAAAAGGAGACTCTCTCCTCATTCTTAGCTAATAATATCTTACATATAATTAGATCATTCATGATATTGTTATACTATCATTTTGTTTACTTTCATTCTTAGATCATCCTAGCTTACTTTCATTCTTAGATTAGCATTTCCTTATTGCATTTAGCTTAAATCACATAGCTTAACTAGGAGGTATTGTAATCTTGTTAGAATAGATTTTCTTTCTTGTTCTTGTATTTTCATTCTATCTTAGAGCTTGCATTTCATTTAGATTATCTCTTATTCTTGCATTATCATTTTGAATCTTCCATTCTATGGTGCACCTTGCAAGGGTTTCTTATTGAAGTGCATTTGAGAGACACTATGCATAATGTTTAAATTATTGCACGTCATAGATAGGAATATATAAGCCACCTCTTGGGATATTCTCTTTCATATATTCTCTAAAGTATAATGGTTTATAGAAGTGTGTCACCTTTTGATCACACAGGAGTTCCCTGATGAACATCTCTATATGGTCAAAGAGCTGCCAATATGGAAGCTATATTTTGATGGATCCTATGCATCTCATGGATCAAGGTGACTATATCCCCAAATAATTCAAGTTGGGATTCCCTAGCACCAAAAATATTGCAGAATATGAGACACTCATCTGAGGCCTCTAAACAACTATTCAATGGAATATCACACAACTGCAATTGTTCGACGATTCATAACTCATCATCAAGCAAGTCTTGGATGAGTTTCAAACTAAGGATGACAAGATTCTATGCTAAAAAGAATTGGTGGACAAAATGAAAGAAAATTTACCAAGTCTACAATTCACACAGATACACAGACTATAAAATAAAGTTGCTGATGCCATGGCAACCGTTGGGTCCTTACTGATGAACTACAACTGATTTAGAACCTAATTGAAGATCGGTGATTACAAATCAATGAGTTTATGATTAGATATGTAAGATGATTAAATCAATAATATGTTGTCATTGATGTCAACTAGTTTGACAACACTTATCTTGTAAGTTACTATATCTAAACATTTGTAGAGAGGAGGAAAAGAGATGAAGAACATAAATATCTACATGAGAAAGATGTATATGACAAATGAGGATAAAGAATACATTGGGTAACTTGTTGATGAGTCTATGACCTTATGTTATTGACTTGATTATGTTGCATTCATCTATGATGAGGAAAAGAGCCAAAAGACACAAGGCAGTGTAGTCGGTTGATGAAGCATCATAGTATACACTAAGCAGTGTAGTGTATACCGAGCATAGTATAAACCAAGCTTGTGTTCACTGACACATTTCTTTGTTAACCGAACATAGAGAAAGGAACTAAATGATTAATTTAGACATTAAGGATTGATGAGCTGGAAAGTGTATGATCATGAGGTAAAAGATAAAGTTTGTTACAAAGATCTGTGGCTAACAAAATTCAAGGAAGATCTAAAGGATGGAATCAAAATGTGTTATTGACACATCAGCTGAGGAAGGTTTAAGTGGCAAAATGGACAAAGGAGAATACGTGGAAAAATTTGATGAAGGAGAAGAAAATTATTTACATGTCTATTTAAGAGACTAGGGTTTTGTTATGAAACCTATGTCGGAAGAAGGAGACTACAGAATTATCGTGTGAACAAGTTTCATGCATGCCTGATCAAACTAGTTAAGGAGAACCAAATTGTAGATTTTATCGAGCGTCAGAAAGCTATTACCGAGCGACAGTAAGTTATTGGATATTGATTGATACAGAATTGATAAATTGATTAGAGGATTTGAATGAGCATAATATAGATCTGAACATCTACAATTGAAGTTGTATTGTAATCAGATCACCTACTGTTACAGTTTAACCATTGTAATCAGACAAATCTCTTAACTGAGTGGACTTGTAAGTCTTGTAATGTCATTCATAGAATGTACATTTGTTCTCCTATCAACCCCATAGTGAATGCTGGTTGGATGATAACTATTGGTCTAAAATCCTCTAACAAGGTCACACCTTACAGTGTGTTTTGTAACCTTTAACAGGGTTGGGTCTTCACTGACCTCACTTCAGAAGACTGAATAATTTTGGGTTGCCAGTCCCAGGTGGTTTTTCCCTTAGTAGCGTTTCCATATTAAATCTCTTGTGTTATGTGTTGATTGTGATGATTGTTTGTTGACATACTTTACATGTTTCATATTGGATTTGGTCGGTAATCATTATATGTTATTGACTGGTAATTAGTAAAAGTACAGACAGTATAGTATCTTATGTTACTGAGCTGCAAAAGTTTAAGTAATTTGTTTTTGGATTATACATTTTGATTTGGGACTATGGACAACTGATTCACCCTGCTCTCATTTATTCTAAGACTTACTAGAAGTCCCTCAAGATTCAACACAATATGAATTCTTAGTCAAGAAACTACATACACCTTCTTACAAGAATGTCGATCCTGAAGTAGTGTGCATTTTGGTTGGTCCTTAGTGCCCATGGTACCATTACATCCATGCTTATCTAAAAAATGGTATCATATCCCCTCACCTCATAAACACCCAATGCTAGAATCTTATTCGTAAAGCTTCCTACTACACTCTTGTAGCCAACACCCTATATCATTGTGGATATCATAACATCCTCTCTTAGTTTTTAGATTTGAACAAGGCCATCTTGGCTTTAAAAGAGGTTCATGTTGGAATTTGTGGTGCCCACAGGACTTGCATGGTCCTAGAAAAGAAGTTTCTCGGAGATGGGTATTATTGGCCAACAATGGAACATAATGCCTACAAGTTTGTAAAAAAATTCCTACCATGTCAACATCATGCTAATCTAATCCATGCTCTAGCACATGACTTGCATCCCATTGCGCCACTATGGCCCTTTTCATGTTGGGGCTTCATCCTTGTTGGTAAGATCACTCCCCTTTCCTCAGATGGACATAAGTATATCATAACTGCCACTAAATATTTCATGAAATGGGATGAAGCAATCCCACTCACCCTTACCACTGACATTCATATATCTAAGCTCCTCCTTTACCACATCATTTATCACTTTGACATCCCTTCCACCATTTTCATAGATCATGGAACACCTTTTGAAGACCAACATGTGGATGACCTATATGCCAAATTCTGCATCCATCACCACTTCTCTAGCCCATAATTTCATCAAGGGAATGACCAAGCTGAGGAAAACAACAAAACTATTCTAAAGATCCTCCCAAAGGTTGCCAATGATTATGGCCATGAATGGAATCTCCAAATCAATCCTACCCTCTGGGCCTACTGCACTCCCAAAGGCACCACCCCATACTCCTTGGTATATGGTCTTGAGGCCATCTTACCAATTAAGGTTGAGCTACCTTCATTACACATGTCTATGAAGAACTATACCACTGATGAAGACTACCATGTAGCACACCCTACCTAGCTAGACCTTTAGATGAGAAGAGGCAATGAGCATATGATTACTTGGTTATATAGGATAATCTACTCAAAAGGAGCTACAACAAATAGGTCCACCCAAGATAGTTTGAAGTGGGCGATATGGTCCTTAAACAAAATTAGAAAGTACAAGCTAATCGAGAAAAGAAAGAAAAGTTTGAGCCTACTTGGTTGGGGCCTTACGGTGTCACAACATGTTTTGGCATAGGAGCCTACCATTTATCTACACTTGAAGGGGAGCCCTTGAATGATCCCATCAATATCATCCATCTGAAGTGGTTCTATACTTGAACCATCTCCTATGTATCTAAAAAAATCTATAAAAAATATAAAATGTCCTAAAAAAATAATTGTCATGGTGAATACTTGGTAAACAGGCACCTCGATGATATCAAAAAAATGAAAAAAATGAAAAAAGTCAAAAAATTCAAAAGATCAAAAAGATCAAAAAAGTAAAAAGAGTGGTGAAAACTTGTCTATCAAGCACCTTAGGAAAGTATGTTGGTGAAAACCTAGAAATAGGCACCATACATAATGGGCTGTGCCATTTCTATCAAATTCCCATCCATCCCATCCCCTTCACCCACTCACCACTTCCCCCCCTCTCCCTATCATCAACCCTGCATTCCCAAGGTGTTCTATTATCTAGAAAATGCAATAAAGAAATGATTTACTATCATGCATCATGTGCTTCATATGTATAATAATTGTATAGCATTATCCTCTTTTTACATCCTGAGCTTTGTATATATCTTTTTCACTTGTGACCTATCACAATCCCTAAGATTTTATAAATATTTATTGTGTATATCAATCGTGCCCTCTTGTACTATATCGTTGCATCCCATTCTACATATCCTCGTCTATCCTACCAAACTATGATCAAATAGCTTTCCTCTCTAAGCCTTGTCCTTCAACAAGATCCTCAATCCCCCTCCTCAATCAAATGATTGTCTCAGATTCCTCTTTTGCCCCCAGTACATAGTTTTTCAAATCCAATCACACCCATAGGTCCTTTTAGGATGCATCCTTCCTCTTATCTAACCTAATCACTCAATCAATCCATCAATTACCTAATCTCTCTTTAGAAAAGGACATCTCTTAGATTTCTCACTTTGATCTTGGTGTATTTTTTGTTCTTGTTTATCCTTTTGAAGGCTTCTTTGTTAGAAATAGGGAATACTGAGAGTGGGGGGTGAATCAATATTCCACAAACTTTAACTTTTTCCCAATTATGGATATAACAAATTATCTTTATAAATGCATAACATAAGAAGATAAATAATATGCATAGCAATAAAACTAAAGAACTCATAACACATTATTTGTTCTCGAGGAAACCCTGGCCAAGGGAAAACTCTGGTGGGGATGGTACCCACAAAGATCCACTAATAAAAAGTATCTTGTTAAGGATGTTGACCCTATTAGGAGTCTATTACAATCATATAGTGTATCAGTCCTGATTAAGGGACTATAGGCCGTGTTAGAAGCCTCAACCCTATTAGGGGTTGGTAGTACAAAATGTGATTACTAGATGAGCCCACTGTCCAAACAAGTAATGTATAGTATACACTGATTACAAAAGAGGTTAAGGTACATAACCTTATACTACTTGCATCAATATCTATTCACTGCTCTTA
This sequence comes from Chamaecyparis obtusa, assembly GCA_027943335.1. Classification (NCBI taxonomy): domain Eukaryota; kingdom Viridiplantae; phylum Streptophyta; class Pinopsida; order Cupressales; family Cupressaceae; genus Chamaecyparis; species Chamaecyparis obtusa. The sequence goes on from BSBK01006848.1 coordinate 8,518, forward strand.
CACTACCGCAATTACATGTACATCATATTTCACATCATATCACTTATTACAATTTCTACACTTCCTTTACAATCTACAATTACATTTATACAAGTTATTAAGGCTAATAACTTTACATGGTCGGCTGCCATAATAAAAAATAACTTTATCTAAGGGTTAACATCTAGGATTTCATCCCTTTATATTGTTAAGTCATTATTTTGATAAACAAAATAATCCCTTAACTCTTTACTAGTTTTGTCTTCAAAATCTGTCCTGTCGGCTTAACACTGTCTTCAGTAAAATTGTCATAACAATTTCCTTACATGTCATACTAACTTGGGCTCTGATATGGGTGATCAATAGTCATCATAGAGTCTATGTTCAAGTGCACAAGCATTGAACTTACTCCAGTCGATGTCGTAAACAAAAACTATGTCCGGGTGTACTAGTGAAAACACTATCTCACACTTAGACAAATTTGCAATGCGCTCTGCTATACTTTCTCTCTAATTTGTGTGCTCTCCATGTGGATCATATGTTTCCATAATGACAACATCTATGTACTCAACTTAGCCAAATTTTGAACAATCTCCCCCTTTGTCATTGGTGGCAACATATGAGAAAATTGGCTAAGTGTACAAGTTTAAAATCTCAAAATTGTCTCAAAATTGTGGCCATAGTATAAGATATATATACTATCCTTATAACTCCTCAAAAATATTATCTCTAATACAATAATCCCCCTAAGAGTATCAATCCTTATATATATACTATCAATTTTCTGCTATATCTCTCCCCCTTTGACAACAATGACAAAATAAAGTAGGGAGGGTTACAAAACTGTATCACAAAAAGATTATACCTTAATTTATTATTGCAAAGTTGGTAGGCTTGCAACACAATCTGAAAAATTAATCTTCATAGCTTCTATCTCCTTCTCCCATGATTTCTTAATGGAATCTTCCACATTGAGTAGTGTGCTCAGTCCATAAGATGCTATTTGGCATGCTTGAAGGTTCTCAAAGTTAAACTTCTGAAAATATGTCTTCGCTGAAAGACATTCTTCCAATTGCTCTTCAATAATGCTTAACTTCATAGAAGTATGTTCTCTTAAAAGACTGAATCTTTTCATTTTTCTATCTCTCTCATCTTGCAAAACTCTAATTTCATCATATAGCTTCTGAATTTTCTTCTCAACATCACGTACCTTCACATTAGGGCTAGAAAGAAGGTTAGATTCATTCTGAATTTCTGCTTCCTTCAACTTGATCTTCTGATCTTCTTCTGCTGTTAAGGTCTCTGATTTTGTACACTATATGTACAAAGATTTTCCCGTTTCCAAAATTTTTCTCAAGTTCTTGATACAAATATCAAGATTTATAATATCATTCATGATATTCTGTCTAATGTTGAAAAGCATTCCTGCTTCATAAGCTGCTTGAGCTCTCACTTTTGCAATATCAGATAGATTTGTGAATACATTGTCAAAAGTGTTGATTACCTTCTTCACTTTCTCCAAAGGGTCTGCCTCTACAATTTGTGTAGTTACAATGCTTTGTAACTTCTCAGTTAGTTCCTTCAGACTCCCTTCAAGATTCTTTACTTTCTTATTCTTGCCAATGATTTTATTCAAGGAAGTGATCAATTCCAACTGATCATCATCATCAACTTCCTTTCCTAAATCCTCAAACAAAGATCCAATTTCCTTCTTCTTCCTAGTCTTAGGAGTAAGAATGATGTCTTATTTGGTGGAAAAAAGTTCTTGAATCTTAGTCTCTTTAGGTTCTTCACTGATAGTTTCGGTCTTCTCTGCTTCTTTAGTTCTATCTAGTTCATCAAGAGTTGAATTGTGAACAATGTTCTCTAAATTCTTGAATACATTGTCATCAATATCCAAGGTGACCTTTGTTCCTTCAACATCCATGGTTTCATCTTCAATGTTAATGGCTGGAGGAGAGGGAATATCCTCTTGTTTTGCTTCACTTGCTTGCTCTGCTACAATTGATGGTTCTCCAACAATTCCTACCATAACCTTGATTATTGCCTGCTCTGTATCAGAATCAACTTCTTCATATCTACATCCCATAATTATAATGGTTCTCCTTTTGGTTCTTAGATGGGTGCTTAGGGCTTTCAATATCTACTTTAGGTGTTCATCATCTCTCACATCACATAGCTTTCTCACAAGATTTTCTCTGATAGAAGTGTCTTCTTCTTGTGCTCTCTTCTTTCTATTTACAAGTTTGTTATACAAATCATCAGGTATCTGACCTTGAATAGAATCAAACTTCTTATTTGCCAAAATCATATGCTTTACAATAGTATTCTCCAAATTAAGTTTGTCTAAATAGTCATAAAGATTGTAGTACTTGTTCATTCTTGTAAAGTCTCCATTTTCAATGATCTACTCATTAAGCTTTTCAACTTTGGGTTTCCAAGCTTTCTTCTTGATAGTATCATCATCTTTTATTTTTGCAATTTTTCCAGGGACTAGTGGCACCACATTTTTTTGCCTCTTACCAAGTCCATTAGCAATTTCCTTTACTCTTTTGCTAGGTGTGGAGGAAGAGGATCTAGTAGGTTTTCTTGCTACTTGTTCCTTCTCTAGTTCCTCTACTTTCACTTTGACTTGTGTAGCTTCTTGTTGTACTGCACTTGATGACAAGGGTGGTATAGAGAAGACCTATTTCTATCCAATATCTTTGATTGCTGCTGTTGTCTGCTTTGCCACTAAAAATTCCTGTTCTAACATTCCCAAATCTTTCAATATTTTCTTAATAGTGCTGTTAACTCTCTTCTTAGACTGCTTCTCTTCAATTATAGCTTTTGTGGAGTTGAAGTTCTCTTCAAAAGTTCCAAACTTGTTACATTGAGTGTCCAACTTAGACTTAAGTAACCTGCCAACATACTCTTCTGTTTCTACCTTAGATATCTCATAGCCAAGAGGGTCTATGAAATCTATTCTAGGCTCCACTACTTCAATATAGGTAAAGTCAGTGTCAACCATGAAACATATATCATCTTTATACTTCTCCACAAGAGACTGTGGGATCCTTGATCTGCTAGTTACCAAGTTTTGAAATGTCTTCATCACTAACATAGCACTTTCATTCACTTTGTCAATAACATGTCTCATATATACTTTATTGATCCTTTCCATAGTAGTTTGTCCATCATTCCAATCATTTCCAATGGTGTAAGGAAATCTTCTCAATAGGTGGAAAAACATGTAAGTGATCAAAGATGAAAATCTAAATTGTGCATACTTTGTAGTCTTAATCTTCTCCAAGTTTTCAAATAGTTGAATTCTTAGAATTTCACACATATCAACTGGTACTTTATCAACACACATCAAATAAGCTGTGTACCATTCTAGCTACCATGTCATCTTCTCTTGAATTTGCACAAAACTTAGTGGTTAGGATCTTGCATAAGTATCTCACATCATCTTCTTTGATCTTACTAATCATAATTCCTCTACCATTATAAAATGAACCTGTGTTGTCCATGACTGTTTTCCTCATATTCTTCTCATTTAAAGGAATAGCACCAATTTTAGATAATCCAATGACATCATGAATCAAATCAGCTGTAATATCTATCACTCTATCTTCTAGCCAAAACTTTCCATTGTGAATTCTGTTCAAGATAATCTTAGTACACTCTTCATTATCAAATTCATATTGCGATGTGTACTTAATAATCTCATTGTCTTTCAAATGATCATATCCTTCTCTCAATGACATATTCTAGTTGTAAATCTTCTGATACTCATTCGTGAAATCACTATCACTGATGGTTTCTAACTTGCATCCAAGATAACTTCTTACATTTTCTAAATGCAAAACTCCATTTGGTACAGATGATAATGCTAACCTAGGATCATCTTCCAAGGGTTCTACTCTTTCCCTCTTCATTCTAGGTCTATTTTTTTCTCTGACATTGTGAATTAAAGATACATCCATGATTAATTCTAATTCTTTATACTGATTCAAAGATTTGCCAAGTAAAATACCTCGATTTCATGATTTTAGGGCTTGTGTAGATTCGACACTCAAATCCTTCACCAAATCATTGCAAAATGCTTCCAATCACTTCTCTTTTCTCTCCTTAACACTTCAATTCACTGTGATGATCAAATAATACTAATTATAACCTTTTATTTCTTCAATCTCACTTAGATCTGACATCGCATTCAATTCTTTTGCCGCTTCTTTCCAAAAAGCTATTTCTGTTAACCTACAAAACTTAAAACTTCTTGCGATCTGGTAAAACACAATATTTTTCTTTGCGCACTTAACCATAGCATTAGTACATCATATAATACCTTGCATTAATTGTGCAAGACTTAATTCATCATAAATCTACTTCTACACTAATTCTAAGTTCCTATTCTACTGTAATTTTCATAAATTAAGTGCTTTGAGATAGGTCAGGTAAGGATTCATTCTTACCACTTGATACTTCACCTTTCTGATTACCTTCAATGCTGACTATGTCTCCTTGATCTATGCTTTGAACAAACTTTACTTCATCTATATTACTACAACATCCTTTGTGTCTGTTACTTGCATCTTCATTCCTTCTTGTATGACTTCTAGGGTTAGGGTTAGGATGAAAAAATCCATTGTTCATTCTGCAAAACCTTGTTGTATGTCCAATCTTGTTGCATATCTGACAAAAAATTCCATTGTTCCCATATCTTGGTCTAGGTGGATTGATCTATGATCTGCAGTTTCTAGCAATGTGTCCAGCTTTGTTGCATCTGTAACATATTACTCCATTTCTTATGTTTATATCTTCAATAGATCTCTTTTCTGCATTGTTAGTATTCCTAAACATTCTACTATTATTGTTATTCTCAATAAATTTAGGTTTTCTATATTCAATAGCTCTATGTCCAAATCCATGAAAATTATAACAATAACCTTTAAGGGGTTTAAATTTCTTACCTATGCAATCTCTCTTCATATGACCAATAGTGTTACAAGTAAAACATCTACCTTTGAATTCTCTTTGCATACCTTTGGGTGATTCCTCTTGCTTTAGTGATTCTTCTCCTTTAGGTGCATCTTCAGATTTGTTGATCTCATTAGACTTCTTCTCATCTATGCTTTCAGATATTTTTAGATCTGGTTTCTTGCTTCCATCATCGATCCTGAATGTATTGAATCCAAGACTAGTTTTATCATAGAATGGTTTTTGATAAGATATTTGTTCATCAATCTTCTCACTAGTTGAATATAGTCTTTCAAGTTGTTGTTTGGATTGAGTCAATTCACCTTTCACAATTGTATTGTATTTCTCAAGTTTAGCATATTGCAAATTGACTTTCTCAAGTTCAGATGTTACTTTGCCAAGTTTAGATTTTAGTCCTTCATTTTCAATCTTCAAACCTTCATTCTCAGATTTCAGATTTTCTTCATTCTTGCCATTTCCATCTTTCAAGCTAAGTTTCAGATTTTCTATCTTCAGTTCATGCTTAAGGATCTCATTTTCTTTTTCTAAATTATCATCACAATCTTCAATAAGAACTTTAGATTCCTTTTTAGATTTCAGATCTTCCAACTTGTTTTTCAGTTTTTCAATGAGGTTCTTTGCATCATCATATTTCCCTTTTAGAATGTCTCTTTCATCAGTAAGCATATCAATATGTTCAAGAGCTTCTTCAAGATTTTTCTGTAGCTGATCCATATCCATAGAGATCTTACTCAAGTTGCTAGGCTTTCCTTGAATGATTCTACTCTGAGTAACTATGATGCAGGAGCATCCTGGGTGTAAGAGCAATCTTGCATCACCCAAAAATATTTATGTTCTTGTATTCAATAAGGGCTACCTTGTGTGGAGCTACTATTTATGGAAACTTGCTATTTTTAGTAAGTTGGTCATAAATCTCAGAATGTTCTAATTTCACATGTGGAGGTTCAACTCAGTCATATTAGCCTGTCGAAAAAGTTTCATTGATAGATCAAGTCTAGCTTTGTAGATATTGAAGATTTTTGGTATTGGCAGTAGGGTACAGAAACTTTGAACTTAGTTTTGAAGGCTTTAGAGGCCCCAGATAAGGTTGGAAATTTAGGTGACGGGCACTTGCATGAGTTAAGCCTGTAGAATGCTTCGTGGCCTTTCTGAATTGGGATTATAATAGTCAATCAGAGCAACTGGCGATGACTTATGGTCTTCAGATGTTGGACCACCTGAAATGGTAGAAAATGATTTTCCTTCAAAATTTCTGTTTGGGTTTCAAAAGTTATTTTGAGCCGACTTTGATGTAATAAATTGTAAAATAAAATAATTCTAAGTTTGGTCAGCCCTTTGGGCTAAATTTTTGGAACCTTCTCGGGTGGTAGAAATTGCCTATATAAAGAAGGCCCGTAGTGTTGTCTTAGGTAGTTCTGGGTAGTAGATCTAGGTAATAATTCAAGGCTTTTTCCTATAGAATATTGTAAGGGAATGCCCATGTGGCTTTGCATATTGTAATTCTAAAAGTTTGTAATTCCACATTTGTGGAGATAATAAGAAGCCAATTTTTTGTTCTTGCATATTGTTGTTGTTTCTATGTTTCTGTTATGTGTTTGTGGTATTAAGGGGAGCTACCTTCATCAAGTGGTATCAGAGCAGGAGTTCCTAAGTGTGTAAATAGATCGCCGATTGTGAGGTAGTTTGCACTAGGACCATGGGTTAGGGTTTCTATGTAAACAGATCGTTGATTGTGAGGCAGTTTGCACCAGAACCATGGTTAAGGTTTCAGTGATACGCGTGAAAATGCCTCCATGAAGAGAGCGTGGTGAAAGAGTTGGTGCTGTGACACTTGAGGTTAGAGAGCTACAAAGACAAGTGTGAGCATTGCAAGAAGAGATTCACAGAGGAATGGATCTTAATGTCAGAGACGAAAGCGAAGATGAAGCCGAAGAAGAATATGAAGAACGAGAAGTTGAAATTATGAACTATGAGGAAGAAAGACTTTTTTGGGCCATTTCCAAGATTGGGAAAAGACCTAAGATTGAGGTTCCTACATTTTCTGCAAATCTTAACCCAGAAGAATTGATTGACTGGATCAATGAATGTGAGGAATATTTTGAGTATGAAGATGTTGAGGATCCTGATAGGGTCAAATTTGTGAAGGCCAGACTGAAAGGTCATGTGAAGATCTGGTGGCAAGAGATTCAATTGGAGTGAAATAGAAGAGAGAAAGATAAAATCACAAGATGGGATCAGATGGTGGATAAGTTGAAGCGATAGTTCATTCCTATTGATTATGAGCTTTACCTACTGAAGAAAATGCAAAGTTTGAAGCAAGCAGGAAGATCTGTTCAAGAGTATACAGAGGAGTTCTATTGACTCCTCATCAGAATAGGCCATGTAGAAGCTAATAAGGAGAAAGTTGCTTGATACCTTAATGGGTTAAGGCCAAGCATTCAAGGGGAGTTGAATTTAGTTTAAATGAATAGTATTGAGGAGGCATACCAGTTTACCCTAAAAGTAGAGGAAAAGCTGAATAAGAAATTTGAGAGCAGACAAAATGGAAGAGGTCATGGTGGAAGATCTGGTGGATAGTCATATGGTGGCCGAAATGAAGATCCAAAAAAGAAGGATGAGGCCAGTAGCCATCAGAATCAGTGAGGAAATAATTCCAATCGGTTCCAAGATCAGAATAATAGAGATCAGAGAGGAATAGGAAGAGGACAAGGATCTGGAAGAGGAAGCTTCCGTGGAACATGTTTTCACTGTGGAGAAGAAGGTCATAGGGCATTTGAATGTCCTTAGTGCCAAGGCAGAACATACAGGAGAAATGAAGGCTAGACCAGAGTTGCACATGTAGATGAAGATGCCAGATCATCAAATTCTGAAGATGCTGAAAGAGGAGACACGCTGATTAACAGAAGAGTCTTGTTGAGTGGTGAGAATGAACCTGAACAAAGGAGAAGCCTATTTTGCACCAGGTGCAAATGTGAGGGTAAGTGTTGTGATGTGATTATCGATAGTGGAAGCACTGAAAATTTGGTGTCAGAAGAGATGGTGACAAAGTTGAAGCTCAAGAGGTGGAAACACCCACATCCATATCGGATTGCCTGGGTATAGGATGACCACAAGGTCATGGTCAATGAACAATACCTAGTGAAGTTCAAGATTGGTGGATATCATGATGAGGTACTGTGTGATATCATATCTATGGATGTATGTCATATGTTGTTAGGTAGACCATGGTAGTTTGACAGATGTGTTGTACATGATGGTCATGCAAATACCTATTCCCTAACAAAGGATGGAGTGTGACATAAGCTAAAGCCATTGAATGACACAGAAGAAAAGGTATGTGGCAGTGCAAGAATAACTTTTGTTGATGGAAGAAATTTCCTAGATGGTATGAGGCATGAACATGTATGTTTTGCTTTAATTCCAAAAGCTAGTAAAGAAGAAGTAGAAGATGTTCCTACAGAAGTTGCAAATTTGTTGAATGAGTTTCAAGATATTGTATCTGATAATGTGCTTGATGGATTACCACTAGTTAGGAAGATTAGTCATCAAATGGACTTGATCCCAGGAGTGAGACTGTCAAATAAGGCAGCACATAGAATGACACCTGTAGAAAGTGAGGAGTTGAACAGACAAGTAGATGAGCTATTACAGAAAGGATTGATCTGTGAGAGTCTGAGTCCCTATGTTGTACCAGTGGTATTAGAACCAAAGAAGAATGGAGAGTGGAGAATGTGTACAGATTCCAGAGCAATAAACAAGATCACAATCAAGTACAGGTTTCCATTGCCACCAATGGATGATATTATGGACTGTTTGAGTGGAGTTGTGTATTTCTCAAAGATAGATTTGAAGAGTGAATATCATCAGATTTGGATTAGAGAAGGAGATGAATGGAAAACTACCTTCAAGAAAAAAGAAGGACTATATGAGTGGTTAGTCATGCCTTTTGGGCTAACCAATGCACCGAGCACTTTCATGCGGCTCATGAACGAGGTTCTGAAAGAATTTCTAGGTAAGTTTGTCATTGTTTACCTAAATGATATTTTGAACTTTAGTAAGACATTGGAGGAGCATATGATGCATATTCATATGGTATTTGAGAAGCTGAGAGAAGAGAAATTGTTGATTAATTTGAAGAAGTAGAGTTTTGTGAAGAAAGAGTTAGTGTATTTGGGCTTTGTAGTCTTAGCAGAAGAACTAAAAGTGGACCCAGAGAAGGTATAGGCTATCCTTGAATGGCCTACTCCAAGGAGTGCTACCGAGGTAAGATCTTTTCAAGGCCTTGCTAGCTTTTATAGAAAGTTTATCAAAAATTTTAGTAGTATTTGTGGACCCTTGACTGAAACAATGAGGGGGGATAGAAAAGAGTTTAAGTGGACTAATGGAGCAGAAAAGAGTTTTCAATTGTTGAAACAAAAAGTTATAGAACAACCTGTTTTAGCACTTCCAGATTTTAATAAGGTGTTTCAAGTAGATTGTGATGCTAGTGGTACTGCAATAGGAGCTGTTATGAGCCAAGAAGGTAAACCTGTTGCTTATTTTAGTGAGAAGATAAATTATGCCAAGAGGAAATATTCTATTTATGATCAGGAATTTTATGCTATAGTTCAGGCATTAAAGAAGTGGAGACATTATTTGCTTCCTAAGGAGTTTTTTTTGTATATTGATCATCAAGCTTTTCAATATTTGAATAGTCAAGGAAAGTTGAGTCAGAGGCATTTGAAATGGGTTGAGTTTTTGCAGAGTTATACATTTATTTTGAAACACAAGAGTGGAAAGTCTAATAGGGTTGCAGATGCTCTTAGTAGAAGGCAACTATTGCTGACAGGAATGTAGATTGAAGTGGTTGGGTTCAAGGAACTTAAGAACTTGTATCCAGAGGATCTTGATTTTGGTGAAGCTTGGAAAGCTTGTACAAAACCTGTTACTCTAGACAGGACGAAATGGCTGGATTTCATCATCCAGGATGATATGCTATTCAAAGGGAGTCAGTTGTGCATTCCATAAATTTCTATGAGGGAGAATCTCATCAAAGAGAAGCATAACAGAGGATTGGCTGGACATTTTGGTCATGATAAAACCCTTGCTTTGGTTAGTGAGAATTATTATTGGCCACAGTTGTAGCAAGATGTGAAGAAGCTTGTACAAAGTTGAAGAGTGTGTCAGATGGCAAAAGGAGTGAAGTAGAATATAGGGTTGTATCAGCCATTACCTGTAGTAGAGAAGCCTTGGGAGGATATCAGTATGGAATTTTTTCTTGGTTTATCGAGGACTCAGCGGGGACATGATTCAATTTTTGTGGTGGTTGACAGGTTTTTGAAGATGGTACATTTCATTCCCTGCAAGAAGACTAATGATGTTGTTCATGTAGCAGAATTGTTCTTCAGAGAAGTAGTGAGACTACATGGTTTGCCAAAGACCATAGTTTCAGATCAGGACACTAAGTTTGTGGGATATTTTTGGTGTACATTGTGGAAAAAGTTGAAGATAGACTTGAAGTTCAGCTCATCACATCATCCATAGACTGATGGACAGACAAAGGTGGTGAATAGGAGTTTGGGAAATTTACTGAGATGTTTGGTTGGAGATAAGCGAACAGGATGGAATTTGATTTTACCACATGCAAAATTTGCATACAATAATTCTATCAACAAGAGCACTGGTAAATCACCATTTCAGATTCTATATGGAAGTAGTCCAAGAAATGCATCTGAATTGAGAAAGATAGATAAAGGAGAAATAAGTAGTGCTAAAGCTGAGGATTTTGCAGAACACTTGAAGAACATCCATGAGGAAGTGAGGAAGCACATTACCAAAATGAATGCGCAGTATAAGGCTAAGGCAGATGAGAAAAGGAGGCATAAGGAATTTCAAGTTGGGGATGAAGTCATGGTTCATTTGTGAAAGGAGCGATTTCTAGTTGGTACATATAACAAGCTGAAAATGAAAAAGTTTGGACCATGTAAGATACTGAAGAAGCATGATTCAGGAAATGCATATGAGGTAGAATTGACTAGTGAGCTGAATATTTCACTAGTGTTTAACATTTTAGATTTGACAGAGTATCATGAAGTGTTGAAGATGAGATCACAGTGGCACAGTGGACTATTCCACCAAGTAGTTTAGATACCAAGTAGATTGAAGATATACTGGATAGTCATGTTGGCAGAAGAATAAGGAATAGGACATATGAAGAATATCTGGTCAAGTGGAAATGATGACCTATTGAAGATTCATCATGGTTGACAAAGGAGGAGGTTAACCATCTTGGTTTTTCTCTACACACCTGAGTTGTGACAAGGTCACTTCTCAAATTACCCCAGGTGTCTGATGCAGGAGCATCCTAGGTGTAAGAGCAATCTTACATCACCCAAAAATATTTATGTTTTTGTATTCAATAAGGGCTACCTTGTGTGGAGCTACTATTTATGGAAACTTTCTATTTTTAGTAAGTTGGTCATAAATCTTAGAATATTCTGATTTCACATGTGGAGGTTCAGCTCAGTCGTATCAACCTGCCGAAAAAGTTTCATTGACAGATCAAGTCTAGCTTTGTAGATATTGAAGATTTTCGATATTGGCAGCAGGGTACAGAAACTTTGAACTCAGTTTTGAAGGCTTTAGAGGCCTCGGATGAGGTCAAAAATTTGGGTGATGGGTGCTTGTGCGAGTCAAGCCTGTAGAACGCTTCGTGGCCTTTTCGAATTGGGGTTATAATAGTCAATTGGAGCAACTGGCGATGACTTATGGTCTTCGGAAGTTCGACCACCTGAAATGGCAAAAAATGATTTTCCTTCAAAATTTATGTTTGGGTTTCAAAAGTTATTTTGAGCCGACTTTGATGTAATAAATTGTAAAATAAAATAATTCTAAGTTTGGTCAGCCCTTTGGGCTAAATTTTTGGAACCTTCTCAGGCGACAGAAATTTCCTATATAAAGAAGGCCCGTAGTGTTGTCTTAGGCAGTTCTAGGTAGTAGATCTGGGTAATAATTCGAGGCTTTGTCCTACAGAATATTGTAAGGGAATGCCCATGTGGCTTTGCATATTGTAATTCTGAAAGTTTGTAATTCCACATTTGTGGAGATAATAAGAAGCTAATTTTCTGTTCTTGCATATTGTTGTTGTTTCTTTGTTTCTGTTATGTGTTTGTGGTATTAAGGGGAGCTCCCTTCATCAAACTAAGCTCTGATACCAATTGTTATAAATAGGGAATATTGAGAGGGGGGGGGGGAGGGGGGGGTGAATCAGTATTCCACAAACTTTAACTTTTTCCCAATTATGGATATAATAATTTATCTTTATAAATGCATAACATAAGAATCTAAATAATATGCATAGCAATAAAACTAAAAAACTCATAACACATTATTTGTTCTCGAGGAAACCTTGGCCAAGGGAAAACCCCGGTGGGGATGGTACCCACAAAGATCCACTAATCAAAAGTATCTTGTTAAGGATGTTGACCCTATTAGGAGTCTATTACAATCATATAGTGTATCAGTCCTGATTAAGGGACTATAGGCCGTGTTAGAAGCCTCAACCCTCTTAGGAGTTTGTAGTACAAAATGTGATTGCTAGATGAGCCCACTGCTCAAACAAGTAATGTATAGTATACACTAATTACAAAAGAGGTTAAGGTACATAACCTTATATTGCTTGCATCAATATCTATTCGCTACTCTTACACTACCGTAATTACATGTATATCATATTTCGCATCATATCACTTATTACAATTTCTACACTTCCTTTACAATCTACAATTACATTTATACAAGTTATTAAGGCTAATAACTTTACATGGTCAGCTACCATATTACAAAATAACTTTATCTAAGGGTTAACATCTAGGATGTCATCCCTTTATATTGTTAAGTTATTATTTTGATAAACAAAATAATCCCTTAACTCTTTACTAGTTCTGTCTTCAAAATCTGTCATGTCCGCTTAACACTGTCTTTAGTAAAACTATCATAACTCTTTCCATACATGTCGTACTAACTTTCACTCTAAGATGGGTGATCGATAGTCATCATAGAGTCTATGTTCAAGTGTGCAAGCACTAAATTCACTCCAGTCAATGTCACAAACAAAAACTATGTCCACGTGTACTGGTGAAAACACTGTCTCACACTTAGACAAATTTGCAATGCGCTCTGCTATACTTGCTCTTTGACCTATGTGCTCTCCATGTGGATCATATGTTGCCATAATGCCAACATCTATGTACTCAACTCAGCCAAATTTCCAACATTTTGATTGTTTCTCTCCTCAAGGTCACCACGATCCTTTATATCATGGTGCACTACGAATGAGGGAAATATGGTGCAAGTCACTTTTTATTATTTTTGTTTTTTCCTGTGAGTCAGTCATATGTGACCCTTGCACATTCCACATGTAATCTTTTGGGTTACATGGTGAACTTTGGAAATTTTATTTGTTTGTGGATTCTCTAACATCATTTCCACCATGCCTCCTAGATTCATGCATGATGTTGGGGAAACATTGCATGTTGGTTGTGTTAGTCCTCTACAATGTTGGTGACAAGGCCTTGAGTTCCTCGTAATCTTGACAGGGCTCTAATACTGCTATATCAATAGGGTGTGCTCTCCACATTAAGATAATGAAATCTCCTAAGTCTCGATCACTGCATTTAGATTCATCCTGCATCATGCATATTTTCTCATGGTACAACATCTATTTATCCACTTTTCCCTCCCTTCTCCCCATTCCCTCTCTCCTTGTATCTTTTGATAAAATTCCACAAAGGTTCCTTTTTGCATTATTTTCTCAAGGGGGCACAACCTCTTACCGTCGTTGCTTCGCCATGACATCTCCTTTGACCTAGGGAAACTTATTTTCTCTTCTTTGATGCAATGCCACTTGCAACGTCACATCAAAGAGGGAAAAAATATAGACATCTAAAAATAATTCATATTAATTAAATTTACTTAATTAATAATCCCCATGACATTAAAATTAATTAATCATTATTTTCATATTCATCTACCCATTTAAGTAAAATTATTTAAATAAGTTGGGTTCATTATTTGGAAGTATTTAAATTTAATATGAATACCCCCTCTCTAATGTTTTAAACCTATTTTAATACATGTCCCCCAATAAATCCCTTTTTGAATAAATCTCTATTTATCTAAATGCCTCCATAATTCTAATTTTTATTCTTCTAAGCCTAGATTAATCTAAATCTAATTTGAATTAATCTAAATCCTACCTAAAGCCTAGCCTACACCAATCACCTCACTTTATAAACCTACTCTGTCACCTAATCACTTCTCTAATCTCACTTGAAGGGTGATTCCTAACCTCATTAGAGCTAATGAGTTTCTCACACATGTTTGATCAACTCTTCCCAAAGAAGCCATCAAACTTCCTTAAATGCTCCAACTCTCTCTCTTACATCTTTGTCCCCCACACTCTTCCCCAAAGTTTCTCACACATGTGTGAGAAACCTTGAGCCACTCAAACCTTAAATGCCCATCTTGTCTCAACTTGACCTTTCAAAATAACCATCCCTTCTAAGCCTATGTGGCTCCTATGTGGATGCCACATAGGTACCACCTCATCCAAGCACTCTTTGTCCTTCCAAAATTCTATAAATAGAGGCCTCTCCATGAGAAAATCACCAATTCCTATCATACATTGTTATCATGTTAGTTTAGCTCTAGAATTTCATAGCATTTTAGCATTGTTAGTTTTCCTTGTTTTATCTCTTAATTCTTAGCTCACATAGCATAATATTAATGGATAATGAATCTCAAACATTCATATCATTTGTAACTTAAATCTTAATCTCCATCTTTTGCATCTCTTGGAATCCTAGGGGCAAAACCAGTTCTTAATACTATTTTTTGTTCCATTTTGGGATCTTCTTGGCTTTCATGTAGTTTAAATCATCTTAGCATTGCATTGGGGATCCTCTCATTGTGTTTGGAGAGCACATCCACATTCTCCTAAAATTATAAAATCAAATGGGGCTTGGGTGCACCTATTTTGGCTCAATCAAAGGTGGTGTATGTGAATTTCTTGTTGTATGATAACATGCTAGATTAGGACTAATGTTTTATTGTCTATGCATTCTCCCGATAGGTTAGGTTCTATTAGGAATGAATGAAAAGTGTTTTGGAAGTCATTCTGTAGTAGTTGTTGTTGCATTCATGACTTGGATTGTCATTGATGTGAACACAGTGATATTCTGGATATTAGTAGGAAAGAAGGTACAATTTTGTTTTGTGCACATGTTGTATTGTAGATTGGATTTTGTGTAGTTGATGGTATGTTATTTGGTGTGTTATTAACCTATGGTTAACAACGCAAAAATAAATTCATTCATTTGTAAGAGTTATGACCATTTTGGTGAAAGCAGTGTTTAGACAGTGTTTCTGTGTAGCGATGTTTGGAAATCGGAGGACATCTCTTAGCTGGGATGGAATCTGATTTTGCATAGTTAAAGGGATGTTGGAGACTCATTAATGATGATGTGGTTCACAACACAAACTTTGAGGACATGTTTGGAGAAAGTTACAGTAACTGGAAGCCGACAGTTTTATGTGAATTCTATGTGTAGCGTGTAGAATTTATTATTGTGTAATTGATGACCGACTCATTTGTAATTATTTGAGTTTGGTATATAAGAAGGAATTTTTTCCTTATTGTAATGTGTACTATGAAGATTGTGATGCGAATATATGCATGAAGTGAAGAAAAGAGCTAATTCAGTGATGAACGAAGACTTGTGAGTACAGAGATCTGAAGTTGTGATCTTGTGTAGCAGAGAGTGCAGTTTTGGCACAGTGTGAAGGAGGTAATATATTTCATATTATTCTATTGAATAATTCTAAGATCTTTTGGACAGTGGGTTCAGAGATCTTGCCTTGAAGCTGTTTGGGCAATGGGTCCTTCTATCTTCCATAAACTCTTAACCGGGTTAGAATCTTTTAACAGGGATTCAAAATCTCCTAACAGGGATTTATATGTACTGAATGTATTTCATAAGACTCCTAACAGGGTCCATCCTCTAACAAGGAACTTTCATATTAGTACATCATTTTGTGGGCATCATTCCCACTGGGGTTTACTCTTTTTCAAGAGGTTCCCTAGTTAACATATCTTGTGTTATTGTGCAATTGTGTATGGTTATCTTTCTATGGTTGATTAGTACATTGATTATATTGTTTAAAGTGGTTGAATGGATAAATTATCAGATAACTAATTCAGCCCCCCCCCCTCTCAGTTATCTTGGGGATCTTTACTTTCTAACAAGGTTCACCACATCTAGAACTGTTAATCAAAATCTATCAAAAACCAAATAGAAAATATTTGTACTTTTCACACAGTGGAGTTTGATGGGCCTGAATCCATGGCTCTCATCACTACACTATCACATTGTCGAGTTGTATAGTTCCTCCTTTATAGTCACCCACATGGTCCGCTTCCTCAATCATCATCACCTTCACCACTCTTCCTTTATTCTCATCGACTACCACCTTATGTGGCACATTTTCCTTGCACCCATAGACCACCCCTTCTACATGTTCTACCACCCCATCTCTACCCCCTTCCACCACATGCTCTCTGATGTTGCTTGATATCATTTCTATTTGATGCCCTCCAATAATCTACTAGTTTAAATTTTAGGGTGTACCTTTCAAATTCTATTGTATTTTTCCTGAAAGTAATCAACCACTCCTAGTCCTATATATAATCATACATGAGACAACACATCCATTGTGCATGCAAACACCTAGCCTGGTAGTTAGACCTATCTTTGTGAAGAAAAAATGGGTGAAGATGTTGTGGGTAATCAAGGATGTGTACCCAATCACCCAAATCCATTCAAAACACTATCCCTTGTTCTATTATGTTGAGGAAATAATCCAGCCCCACCTACCATTAAGCCTTGACACACCCAGTGACCACCTTGGGCACCTCAAGTATTGTACTAAACTCCAGAACCTAGACATGGAAAAGTGATGAAATATTTGTATTTACCCTCAGTTTGTAATGTTTAAGTACAAAATCATACATCAATATTCCATGAACTATAATTATGAACCATGCGTCATCATTAGTGAAAACATGTTTGAGCCTCTCATTGTAAATACTGCCCCAAAAGAGAATTTGTTTCTTGGGTGATCACACATTGAAATTGGCATCTGTTGCATTTATTGAGCTGCCCACTTTCTTTCCTTCCAAGCTAGAGAAAAATGATAGACTGAATGCCACCAAAATACCTTGCGAAACATTACTTCTAGGTAGAGAGACTATTTCCTCCCCATCCTTTGCATGTGGGAAAAAATTTGTCTATAGACATTTGAAATAAATATTAGTCATATCACCACTTCCTCACCACCTTTTGATGTATATCACTAGCATTTTTGTCACCCCATTACACTACTCACCACATCCCTCAATACCCCTTCCTCCATATCATCCAATTCAAAAGTTCCACCTCATCTCAAGGGTAGACTAATGTTCCTTCTCAACCTCCAATTTATAAAGAGAGTTAGATAGCACATTACCCTCTCTTTATACATAATATATTCTCAAATTCCAAAGGCTCCAACTTCTTTTGAATAATTGATATGATTTTATCAATCTTCTACACATGGGAATTTCCACTTGCAATTACATTCATAATGATTTGTGAGTCCCATTCCAAATGGAGTTGGTTCACCTTAAAATTCATAGGAATTTGGACTTCCACCAAAGCCTCTTTGACCTTAGCTTCATTATTGGTCTCATCCTCCAACTTCTTGGCCCCGATAGCTAAAATGTTGCCCACAGAATCCCTAGCTACACATCCTTCTCCTGATGGTCCCAGGTTACCATTTGAGACCCCGTCAAAGTTCAAATTTATCCATCCTTTTTCATGTGCATTACACTACACCTCACCCCTATTAGTAAGGCACAAACCAGCCCATGGAAGTCAATTAAAAGGCCTATACTTGATTATAGTCCACCTTGTATGAAGAAATGTATTTTGAAAACTAAAAGAAAAATTCTTCATATTTTGTGTTGCCGTTGTTGTGTTAACTAATTCTAAAATGCTTGTCTCAATTCTCACCCAAATATTTTCTATTGTCTCCAATTTTCCTTGAAATATTCTCATATTCCTTTCTCTTCATACTTCACACACTATCATTGATGGGTAGATTTTCCAAATGCTCAAGAAATTTATTTTTCCTCAAGAGTAATTCCATGATTGGAACATCTCTTTAATCATGGTAGGAAAGGCCAAATTCATATTAATTTTATGAAGTACAATTTTCCAACATGAATCAGTAAGTTTTCAATGTAGTAATAGATGATCTATATTTTCCTCTTATTTCTTACACATGATGCTTTCAAACGGTGCATGAAAACCATATCTCATAAGCCTCTCTCCAAATAGAATTCACCTTTTATTCACCAGCCAAGAAAAGGAGCCCACTTTGGGTAGATAGTATTTATTCCATAATTTGGATTATGGTCAGTGTCCTCCTTAGCCTCTACCAATTTATATCATATATTTATCAAATATCCTCCCTTTTTGGATCTACACCATATAGGTTCATCCTTGTCCCCTAAGAGTAAAAAATACTTGCTGCCCATAATGCCTTTTAACTCCTCCATACCCACCAGATTCAATTCTAGCTCCCTCCCATCTTTCTATCTCCATTCATCCCCCACCCCCTCATCCACATTTTTGATGATAAAATAAAAACCCTTCAATCCCCATTCATTCATTGTTTTAAGCTTCAAAGTTTCATTATGATGACCAGTAGTAAGGGCTGGGTGGCCTTCAAAAGAATCCTCCCAAAAAATTTCTTTCTCACCATTTCCTAATTTCCATGTAAGATGGTCTATAATAATATGTCTATAGCTCAGCATGAAATTCCATTTTTCTAACCCCTTTACCATATTTTCTATGCTTAAAATACTTTCTTTGCACATGCAATCTAGGTATTTGTGTGTTAGTATCTTAGCCCATTTATGATTGTGGTTTCTATACATTATCCATATAATTTTAGCTCACAGAGCCTCATTAATGAGATGCCATTTTATTATCCACACACCTCCAACATTATTTTTCTTTCATATTTGGTCCCACACCACCAATGGAATCTCATCTTGTCCTTGACTACCATTCCATAAATCCTTCCTCATTTTCTACTCAATACATTTTATGATATTCATTAGAATTTTCATACACATCATGGAATAAATAGGAATGGTTGATATTAATGACTTTATAATTATAATACATCCTATCGATGATACCCACCTACTTTTCCATCCATACATCCTTCCCAAGTTTCTTTCTACTAGCTTATTCCAAAGGTTTGATTTTCTTGCTCCCCCCAAAAAATGAAGACCTAGGAATTTCCTTGACAATTTCCGCATCTTAACATGGAGAATTTTGCAAATTTATCTCTTCTTGCCCAATTTGGTATTGAAGAACATGACTTTTTATTTTTTCCAATTCACCACTTTCCCTTATAATTTACAATATTTATCCTATGTCCTTTTCATGCACTTGGCCTCCCTCAAAGTTTCTTCTCCCATCAATATTTATTATCAATGAACTATTATTGAGAAGAAGCCTCTATTCATTGTGAAATATGGATACCCTTCCATTACCCATCTTATCTCCTTTTGGTAATTAACCTACCCAAGAATTTAGCCATTAAATTAAATAAGAAGGGGGAAAGTGGGTCACCTTGTTATATTCCCTGAGATGATTGAAATAAACCTTGCAAACTGCCATTGATTATAACTGAGAAGCTTGGCATTCTAATACAAATATCCATGATATCTAATGATCATCAAGACCTTAACACTCTAGTACCTTATAAATAAAGATATGATTGACAAGGTCATATGCCTCCTTGATGTCTAGCTTTACAACATTCTATCCATTTTGGCCCAGCTAACTATGTGTATTGGCTCATGAGAAACAATAACACCTTCCATTATTGATCTGCCCGGTACAATTCCATTCTATTCATTTGATATGAGGAAATGTAGAAGGACTTTCAACCAGTTTTCCATGACCTTAGCTATAACCTTATAAGTAACATTGCATAATGAGATTGGTCTAAAGTCCTCAAAGGATGAGGTCATCTCCCTCTTTGATACTAAGGAAATAAAGGTGTTTCTTATATCCTTGTGCCACATATATGCACCTTTACTCTAGACTCCACCACCACCTCCTACAAGTCATGCTTAAGAATCTCCTATGTCTTTTTATAAAAGATAGTCATAAATCCATCTAGCCCTAGCACTTTATCTCCCCCCATAGAGAAGAGTGTCACTCTGACTTATTCTAGGGAATTTTTTTTTCTTAGATTATCACTCTACTCTTGTGTGATGATGTGGGTTATAATATCTTCTATTTCATTCCATCTTGCTCTCGTACTTTGACTAGGTCCTAGGAGAGTCAAGAAATACCTCACTACCTCCCTATTAATATCCTCCATATTAGTTAATACATTTTCATTACTATATTTAATGTTGCTAATCCTATGATGCAATCTTCTTGCCTTGATTGAAGAAAGATACAATTTTTTGTTTTGATCTCCTACCTTTAGCCACTATTCTCTAGATATTTGCCTCCAAAACATCTCTTTAGTCTAGCTCAGATCTCATTCATCTCTTGCATCAATATATTTTCCTTGTGAAACTCAAATTTTGACATGTCCTGGCTTATAACTAAAGTATTTAGATCTTCAAGCTACTTCCCTATTCTTTTATTTTCAACCAAAATGTTTTTGAAAGTGGTTTTATTCCACTCTTTTAGTTTCTCCTTATATATTGAGGTCTTTTGAAGAAACAAAAGGCCTTTGAGCCTTGCCATGTTAGATCTTCATTCCATTGAACATCAATCAACTACAACAACCTAGGATCTCTAAGCCACATAGACTCAATTTTGAAAGGAGACTGAAATGGTATTGTATCATTCTAAAAATTGAGAACAACAGGGAAATAATCCAGTCTCGAAAAAGGTAGAATCATTGACTAAAAAATGTATGGACATGCTTCCCACTCACCTTGAACAAAGAATCTATCTAGTCACTCCAAAATTTTTGAGAATCCAATTGTGGTCCCCATCACATGTGTGCCACCACTTTTATCAACCAGTCATCTTATAGTATTGAAATCACGCCCTATAATAACCAACTCCTTATTCACCATTTGTAGTCCTTCACTAATTTGACTCCACACTTCCCTTTCTTGATTCATACCCTTTCATCCATAAATATTAAAGAGATAAAGGGCTCTTTAGTCTCCAACACTTGTACTTGCACAAGTTGGAAATTGGTTTCCTTGCTTACTTATAACATCAAATCCCTCTATTTCTTCCACAGAACTACCAAAACCCCAGACACCCCAATAGCTTCCATACAAACCCCATCCCACTATTACCATACTCTTAGCATATTCATGAACTCCTCCTTTTTCAGTTTAGTCTCTTGCAACAAAATTAAATTTGGTCACTCCTGATCAAAACATCTTTTGATCAGCCATCTTTTGTTAGAGGCATTATAGACCCTAACATTCCACAAAATGGACTTCATGGCTCCTTGAAAAGGGAAATCCCCTTCCCACAACATATCTCTCTTTGGGCAGTGGTGTTAGCTACCATTTCCAACTTGAACTTGATGATCTTAGGTCCTCTTTTCCTCTTCTCCCCAACTTTGACCCCTTTCAACATATTTTGCAATTGTCTATCCATCCTTTTCTGAGTAATATCTTCTTTCTTTGAATTGAAATCCCCATCAAACCATGAGAAATGAATGCCCTTTTTATCCAAACATAGAACTAATTTCCTAGTTCTCCTTTGAAGGACACCACTCCACTTACCTCCTTTTGGTTTTAAAAAAGTCACTTCCCCCATATTAGGGGAAGCAAAAGATTTATTTCTAAGAAAAATACAAGACATTAGATGATCAACCATAAGTACTTGTAACTGGGCTAGGTCACCAACCCCATACACCAATGGCATTGATTCCTTTACTCCCTCCATTTCATCCTTTGCAAATATGGGTACTTTAATTGGTGAATGCATCACATCCATTCTAATAGTGTGTTAGCCCATTTTCCTAAAAAATGCAAAATCCTAAGAAAATGGTCAATCCCTGTGAAAACCCTACGAAATTTTCCATGTCCTACTACAACACATTTTTAATCAGTGAAGAAGATGTATAAGGTTTCATAGCTTGCGAGCTTAGTCAATGATGGTTCAAGGTGTCATCAAGCTTTAGTTAAGGGCACATGTGCTAAAATGAATAAACCAAGGAGATATTGGAATTTTAAGGTATGAGAAATATGGTTTAATCCATGCCCTAGGGTTTCATGAAAATTGTTTAAGTCCAAAACCCTAGCCAAAGTCTACTTTCTCATTACCTTTTCAAGCCAGTTAAGTTCCCTTTATGCACATGTTCTATTTCCTTTCCCAGGTAGTTAAGTCTTTTATTCAGCGATTACACGATTGAGTGTTCATGTATTCTCTTGATCTTGGCAGTTAAGTTCCTAATAATCAGTGATCCAGTGAGTGGTCTCAGTTTCCTTTAGTCACTCATTCTCTAGATGAACTATCCAAGGCACTTAACATTCAAAGATTTATTATGAGTCGTGGATGTAGATAAGATTAGGCAGTGATAGCTTATTCTCTGAATACAACCCCAGGTCAAGAAAAGGTTATGAGGTTATGAGAATGTCTTTGTTTGTGTGATCTCCAGATTAGACCCAGGTCAAATGAAAGGTTCAACGACCACATGAAGTCTTCAGTTACATGTTCTCCATATCAGGTTGAGTTAACATAAGGGTTTCAAAGATTCATATGCTTCGTTGATGTAGTCAAGATCTGACGATAGGTGCTAATTATTTGAATGGAACCCAGAGTTAAGGAAAGACTTGGCATTCATGCAAATGCTTTGTTTGTGTGTTCTCATGTTTTAACCCTAGTTAATGATAATATTGAGCAATTTGGAGAATTCCTTCAGTCGCGTATTTTCCAAATGGCTTAGGGTTAAGGGATGCTTTCCAAGGTTAAGATGAAGACAACACAGGTCTAGGTTGATTTGATGTGCCTATTTCTGATTGGTTGTTGGTAAGATCGATGTGGCTAAGTATTTTAAAAGAGGTTAATTGACTATTTTTTGATTAACAAGAGCCGCCCGATGTACCAAGAAAAGAATAGGATCAATGGTCACATTTTAAACTTACTGGTTAAACGTTGCAATTGGGATTTTAAATTTTTGAGTGTTTTTTATGCAAAGTTGAGTTGGTGAACTAGAAGTGACAAGATTGAATCAGTTTTATTTTCCAAGGACGGTTCCAAGTAGAAGGTTGATAAGTGAGGTATCAGGCATCCATTTTGATCAGAGTTGTTTTCCTAAAATGCCATACTAGTTAAATACAAGGGAATGATACTTTGAGAAAGGTGGCTAAGGGTATTGTTTGGGATCTTAAATAAGGAATTTTGATAGGAAGAGGCTGATTGGGACATTTGTGCAACACCTGGAAGAATTAGAACTATTTTTGGAAACTATTGTAGAAGAATTGGCACTCAAGATTAGTGTACACTTTTGTAAAGTGCAGATGCAATCTTTGTGCACTTTGTGTCCTTTATCTTATCTGTGTAATCTTTGTTTTGTTCCTAAGTGATCCATAACTTGTTTGCAATCCTTGTTCTATAAAAGGATTTCCAAGATCATTTAGAAGGACAAAAAATCGAGCATTTGATTGACAAGTTCTGAGTCTAGGATATAGTAGACTGTATTAGGCCAACTTTTTTTATAGAATAACAAGTATTACTAGTTTTAGCTAAATATTCAGATAGTTTTCATTTTAAAGAATTGTGTATACATACAGATGATATAGCAAATTTGAATAAAATCCAAAGTTCATATCTCTCCTTGGTGTTCTCTTTCTTTGAGTTATGAGCTTTTAGATTCATTGCATGGATTGTCTCTGTGTATGTGCTGATATTATTTAGCTTTGATCTAAAAATAAAATTAAATAGGCTTTAGATACAACACTAATTCTCTGAAGTTTGCATAAGGATATCAATAAGTAGTATAGATTTTAGGAGTCCTTTGATTAGAATCATCACATGGTGATATTATTTTCTAAGGATATAAATCATCAAAGTTCAATATATTGTCTCTGTATTTCATTTTGTAGTAAAGATGTCACCTAATGGATAAGTCCCTGGCCAGTAGTTTAGCTAGTTTATAGAAATAATTGCTTGATTCAAGTTCTTACTGTATTCCTAAAATATTGATATAATTCTATCAAAAATATTTGAAATATTGTGACCTACATGTTTTGTCCCATCTAATGGTAATGGAGAATCATTAAATGAGTGGTTATCATTTACTATTTTCTTACCATATGTTAATATGATTTAGAACAACAGAGAGGGGCAGGGGGGGGGTGTGAATCAGTTGTTCTCAGGTCCTGATGTATAAAATAACTTCAAAAAACTTTTCCTTAAATCAGATCAAGCAACCAAAACAAACTCGTTCATCACTGATTCAATAATAAAAACATATAACATTGTAGTCCACTACCCAGTTGTAACTAACTTGTAAAACACATAAATGTTCAAACCAAAACATTCACACAAGTATTGACACCAGGATTTATAGTGGAAACCCAATATGGGAAAAACCACTTTGTAACATGCTACTATTATTTTCACTCTTCTGAAGTGAGCTCGGTTAAAAGACAACCCTATCAAAGGTTACAATACACACTGTCAGGTGTGACCCGGTTAAAGGATTTCAATCACCTTGTTAAAAGTGAGCCTTGTTACAGGACTTACATACACTCCATTAGAATGCAACCTTGTTCAAAGGATTTAACATATGACTATTAGGTCAACCTCTGTTAAAAGGATTTTGACTGTTACAATGGTTAGAAAGTAGCAGTAGTATTGATATGAAAAACATACAACTCACTTTGCAAATATCAGATCCAATTCTATACACAAATGCTAGTTTATTGACTTTGAAACTTTGCCATCTCCATCTCTGATCTGCTCAAAACTTTTCTTCAAGCAATCACCACACTTCTCCTTCAGCCTTTTCACTTATACAGTCAATAAAACTTACTGTTCTTCCAGCATCTACATCACCCATGCATTCTCATACCTAATGTTTAGGTTCCCTTAATACTTTCCTTTGTTAGGTTAACTTATCTTTTGCCACTTAATCTCCTTCGTAGATCTTAGGGTTAAGTCAAATTCATTGAATCCACCCACTTCATGTTCTTCATCTCCTCTTCTATAATCATCTCAAATCTCATAAAGATTTACAATAAAACATTGTACAATGCATTAAATGCTTCCATACAATCAATAAATAAAGTCAACATATTTTACATAATCCAAGAATTCAAGAATGTCGGCTCCAAATCTGAATTCTCTTCAAATAAAAAAAATGCTGATGCTCGGTCAATACTGTGATCATCCACTTGGTCTTCATGTAAAATGCTCGGTCACTACTAAAATTGTTTCCTCGGCATATATTATCTTCCTCGGCAAATTACTGATACTTGGTCGACACTAGATTTTTTCTCGGCATTCACTAACTCAGTCGACACTAACATAACTCGGCTTAAGCATGATTTCTTCATTTTTGCTCAGTTAAGCCTACCATTTTAGTCTTCAATTTTACTAAGATAAACAATACATTGTCCCATCATTTTACAACATAGTCAAGTACACTTTGCAATATCAAGATAACTCAACCTCTCCCTAGGTGCTATTGTTACCATCCTTTCTTTCTCTTCTCACAATAGATATAGTACTTTCCTAAGTAGAAATAGTCTTACCAGTTAAGGTTTGACATCAATGACAATACAACAATTGTTTCAATTGCAGTTTCCAACACCATTTACCTATTATTTTAAATCCAGTCTATAATTGTTGAAATAAGGTTTGTTTTACTGGATTAGGAGTACCCTCCTTGGTTTTGTAGAGCCAAAAGTGCAAAGTCCAGTCTTTTCCCTATAGTTGGTCCAATCATCTTAGAATTCATTTTTGGATCTAACCCATCCTTAAAAACTATAGATTTATTGGTTTCTTTTGAAAGCATAAAGTCCATTTTGAGGAAATAACAAAATGGTGACTCTGCTGGGGAATAGAGATGCAATAGTCATGCTAAATCCAATTTGAAGTCTCTGGTGTTATAAAATTGTCATAAATAATGCAAGTACAAGTAGAGCTAGACTATCGGCCTTCTTATTTATCACATCTAGTAGTTATCATTGAAAGTATAGAGTCATATTCAAAAAATTATATTATCTCACCAAGTTGTGAGTGGAGACTCTAAGTTCTCTGTTTGATCAGTGTATGAAATGATGTATTTGTAGTCTTGATAAATAGTTTTTTAAGATTATGGTGAAGGTTTTTTTTTATGCAAAAGGAAACAAGAGTTTTCAGTGATTTGCATATTTTTCCTCTTCAAGGACATGGTGACTCCACAAGGATTTCAGTGAGGTAAGCTTTAGATCTATCAGTCTTTCCAGTTATTAGGTTGAGTTTCAACCACAACACTTGCAGGTATTTATGGTCTTTATGTGTATTTCCATAAGATCAATTGTAAAGTATTTTGTCCCCTATCAAGTGTTTCAACACTAATAAGAAGGGAAGAGTGACATAGGTATGAATGTTGTTGTCAAGAATATTGAATATTATCAGAGGTATGAATGTTTTGATATACCTCTTGTAAAGGCAAGATAAAATGAGTGGTTCTCATCTTGTTTCAAATCAGATGGATATCCATGGAAAAAGTTGGCCTAGATGGTCATTCTTTATTAAGTTGGATAGAGCTTTAAATTGTGCTCATGTTCCAAGATTTCCTAATCCTTTTCCAAGTAAGCTCATTGAATTAATCCCAATTTTTTATGATCAGTCTTAATAAACACTTGAGCATGTTCTAGTGTTTTTTAGATTTGTTGTAAAGTATGAGAGTCATGAAGATGTTAACATGCTGCTTTTTGGGAGATCCTTCAAAGGGGTTGTAGCTAATTGGTATTTAAGTTTACCCACAAAATGTGTTTCTTCATTGACTGATTTTAAATGGTTGTTCCTAAAAGAATTTGTTGATGATGGTGAATAGAGAAAACTACTAAAGGATCATTAGCAAGAAAAGAATACAAATAGTATTCCTGAACAACCCATGTTTGATGCTGAGAATGTTTCTCAAAATGATAAAGTTACATCAAGAGAAGGCATTAAGCAGACTAAGAGGTGGACAATTCAATAGAACATTTTGAGTTTGAAAATAATGATGATGCCGACTCTATTTGTGCTAAGGATGCTGATTATGATTCTTATAGTGAGGTCAATGGATATAAAGATATTGGCAAAGAGACTATAGTTAATAATGTTTCCATCAAATTCATAGATCTCTTTTATTAGCATAAGAGGGCAACATCCTTGTCTTAGTATAAGGATATTTTGTGTAAGCAAAAAAAAAATGATTATGATGTAGATGAAAGTTACTGCAGTGATTGTTTTCCACAAGACAATGTGAATTAGGGAATTTCAGTGCTTATTCCAGATAAGGAAGATGTTTATAGCATCAGTAGTGAGACCAACAAAAATGAAGATGAGGTTCAAGGTCCATTAAGCACTAAGAAGATCTCAAATTTCTTAGTTGTGGATTTTCAAAGGCATGCCCCTAATGTGGACTCTATTTTCCAGTACCCAATTGATGTATGCTTTGACATTGATAATGAGGTAGGTGTCCAAAGTGATAAAGAAAGTGATCCATGTTTGCTTGAGTTCCCCTCATGTAGTAAGTCTATAGGAGAAGAAGATGAAGGCCATGACAATGTGTTATTTTGTCATGAAGATTTCAATGATGAACAAGTTTCTTGTTCATTCCCTTTTCCTTCTTTTGATAAGTATGATAGTGACTGTGACAGTATTGAAGACAATATTTTTGATGATTGGGACAGAAAATTTCTTGTCAATAATGATACAAATTAGTTGTCCCTATGTCATGATATTTGTGAAAGAGAACTTCACTTGGTTCATGATCCATTTCATGAAAATATTATGGTGGAACCAAGTTGCTTAGTGGTTGAAGCAGTATCTCATAAAGATAAGAGTAAGGATCCAGTCCCTTCTTAGCCAGGTGAGTCTATAGTGATTCATGTTGATCATTGTATTTTATTTTCTGATGCATTACTAGATGAGTTTTTTTATTTCTAGTCATCAAGATGAGATAAAGGATGTTCCATACTTCTTGGAATATGAATATGAAGATAATGGATATGACTAGAAAAATACGGGCATTGACAAATGTAGTTTTATTCTTCAGCCCATAGAAGTTCACATATGTTGGTAACAAAATTGTCATGACATTTTTAGATGGCAGGTTTCATATGTGGATGAGAATCAAATTTTTGATTCAGGAGGGTCTTGATTTCCCTTCGGTGGCCTGGGGCCACCAAGTGAATTTTCAAATCTTGTAAATTTGTAAATATTTTCCCTTTCAGTTGTGTGTTTCTTCTTTCTTTCCTGTTTTACTCTGCTAGTTTTTTGAAGAGATGCCCTGCAAGTTTTGTCAAGTAGGTGATCTTCTCTCCCAAAGATTCTAAGTTCTTTCTATGCTTGCAAGAGGCATACATACCCAGTCAAAGCCACTATTAGCCCATTTTCTTGAAAAATGCAAAATCCTAAGAAAATGGTCAATCCCTGTGAAAACCCTAAGAAAGTTGCGATGTCCTATTGCAACACATTTTTTATTAGTGAAGATGATGTATAAGGTTTCATATCTTGCAAGCTTACTCAAGGATGGTTCAAGGTATCATCAAGCTTTAGTTAAGGGTGCATATGCTAAAATGAATAAACCAGGGAGATATTGCAATTTTGAGGTTTGAGAAATAGGGTTTAATCCATGTCCTAGGGTTTCATGAAAATTGTTCAAGTCCAAAACCCTAGCCAAAGTTTATTTTCTCATTACCTTTTCAGGCCACTTAAGTCCCCTTTATGCACATGTTCTATTTCCTTGCCTAGGTAGTTAAGTCTTTTATTCAGCAATTATGCGACCGAGTGTTTGTGTATTCTCTTGATCTTGGCGGTTAAGTTCCTAGGATTTAGCAATCCAGTGAGTAGTCTCAGTTTCCTTCAGTCACTGATTCTCTAGATGAATAGGCCAAGACAGTTAACTTTGAGAGATTGATTACGAGTCATGGATTTAGATAAGATTGGGTGGTGGTCTCTTATTCTCTAAATACAACCTCAGGTCAAGAAAAGGTTATGAGATTATGCAAATGTCTTTGTTTGCATGATCTCTAGATTAGACCTAGGTCAAATGAAAGGTTCAATGACCACACAAAGTCTTCATTTGTGTGTTCTCTAGACTAGGGATGATTTAACATAAGGGTTTCAAAGATTCATATGATCCATTGATGTGGTCAATATTTGATGGCAGGCACTAATTCTTTGAATGGAACCCAGAGTTAAGGAAAAACTTAGCAATCATGTGAATGCTTTGTTCGCATGTTCTCATGTTTTAAGTCTAGTTAATGATAATATTGAGCGACTCCAGGTTGATCTGGTGTGCCTATTTTTGATTGGTTGTTGGTAAGGCTGACATGGCTATGTTTTTTAAAAGAGGTTAATGGATTGTTTGTCAATTAATGAGAGCCTCCCGATGTGCCGAGAAAAGAACATGATTGATGGTCACATTTTAAACTTGACTGGCTAATCGTTGCAATTGGGATTTTAAATTTTTGAGTGTTTTTCTGCAAAGTTGAGTCAGTGAACCAGAAGCAAAAAGATTGAATTGGTTTTATTTTCCAAGGACGGTTCTAGGTAGAAGGTTGATAAGTGAGGTATCAAGCAGGTATCTTGATTAGAGTTGTTTTCCTAAAATGCCATACCAGTTAAATACAAAGGACTCATACTTTGAGAAAGGTGGCTAAGGGTATTGTTTGGGGATCTTAAATAAGGAAGTTCAATAGGAAGAGGCTAATTGGGACATTTTGGCAACACCTGGTAGAATTAGAACTATTTTTGGAAACTATTGTAGAAGACTTGGCTCTCAAAATCAATGTACACTTATGTAAAGTGCAGATGCAATCTTTGTGCACTTTTTGTCCTTTATCTTATTTGTGTAATCTTTATTTTTTTCCTAAGTGATCCATAGCTTGTTTGCAATCCTTTTTCTATAAAAGGATTTCCAAGATCATTTAGAAGGACCGAAACTTGAGCATTTGATTGACAAGTTCCGAGTCTAGGATACAGTAGATTGTGTTAGGCCAACTTTTTTATAGAATAGAAAGTATTACTTGTTTTAGCTAAATATTCAGATAGCTTTCATTTTAAAGAATTGTGTATACATACAAATGATATAGCATATTTGAATAAAGTCCAAAGTTCATATCTCTCCTTGGTGTTCTCTTTCTTTGAGTTATGAGTTTTCAGATTCATTGCATGAATCATCTCTATGTATGTGCTGATATTCTTTAGCTTTGATCTAAAGATCAAATTAAATAGGCTTTAGGTACAACACTAATTCTCTAAAGTTTGCATAAGGATATCAATAAGTAGTGTGGATTTCAGGAGTCCTCTGATTAGAATCATCATAGGGTGATAGTATTTTCTAAGGATATAAATCATCAAAGTTCAATATATTATCTCTGTATTTCATTTTGCAGTAAATATGTCACCTAATGGATAAGGCACTGGCCAGCAGTGGAGCTATTTTATAGAAATAATTGCTTGATCAGTTCTTACTGTATTCCTAATATATTGATATAAATTTGTGGAAAATCTTTGAAGTATTGTGACGTACATTTTTTGTCCCATCTAATGGTAATGGAGAATCAATAAATGAGTGGTTATCATTTAGTATTTTCTTACCATCTATTTGTTATTTTAAATCCAGTCTATAATTGTTGAAATAAGATTTGTTTCACTGGATGAGGAGTACCCTCCTTGGTTTTATAGAGCCAGAAGTGCAGAGGATAGTCTTGTCCCTATAGTTGGTCCAGTCATCTTAGAACTCATATTTGGATCTAACCCATCCTTAAAAACTATAAATGTATTGGTTTCTTTTGAAAGCATAAAGTCCATTTTGAGGAACCAACATAGTGTGGTAGAGATCCTCTTATTTTGATCTCATTATCATCATCTCTAGGTTTTGATTATATACCTCACCTCCCATCCTTGCATTCTCTGGCTTGAAACATTGATCTCCCCCACCTTCAATCCCCATGTCTATTTTATCTATTCTTTTTGATGTAATGTGGGTGTGGTCACTACCCCCACACATAATATTCCTTGGGAAAACCTCTTTCCCTTCATTTTGGTGATTATACACCTTCCCACTATTCTCTTGCCACGTGCCTTCTATAAAATGCTTAGGTCAGATGTCACCCTCTAATGCCATCATGGCCATCCCTTCCAATCATTCACTCTCATCCATGCCTAGACATTACTTTTCCTTTAGTGTCTACATATTCTGTGTATCCTCCCAATCCTCTCTTATTGTAGATTCTAGTGCCCCTCGTGTCTAACTAACCTTTGGAGGTATATCCCTTGGCCCATCATCCTTACACCCATCCTTTTATTTCATTGAGATTATCTTCTACATAATCTTGTGTTTTTCACTTCCCTTTCTATGATTTTTAGCATTCCCATTATGAATGCCTCAAAAAATTTCATATTTTACACTTCTCAATAGGGTTTTCTACCTCAATGCTTTGTTTCCACACTCCAAAATTAGAGACTAGTTCAATTAACTTTGGGAGTGGTTTTCTTGGATTTCATAAAATGAAAATCTTTGCATACATGTCATAATCCTTATTCTCTACCCCTTCCCCCACCATTATGAACCTACCTAATTTGTTCCTTATCATCTTGAGTGTAACTAGATCCCAATATTTGAAGGGCAGGTTGTAAAGTTGAACCTAAATGAGAACTTCATCTATGGAAACATTCAATAATTTGAAATTTAGCTTCCATTATTTGAGGTAGATCCCCATGCCTTTGATCATGCATGGATCATTCTTAAAAATCCATTGCTTCACTTTTCTAGTTTCACAAACGACAAGGAAGAAGGTGTTTAGTAAATTTTTCAACTCTAATTTGAACAGTCAAGTTTGGGTACACCATTTTTTTATTTTGGTTGTCACCATCCATTCCCCTGTCCACTTCATAAATAAACCCTTCTCTTTTAACAAGTATTTTTCATCATTCAAGAAACAACTATCAATATTCATAATGACATTTGATCCATGGTCAGAGGAAATTATTTCCTTAGGGTCTCTTGGTGCCAACATTTCTTTTGTTGGTTTTTGAGTAGTTTGGGGCTCTTTCAGTCATGACATCTTTTGTTCCACCTTTTTCTATTTTGAGGTCTCTCTGTTCAACAATCTATCATAGTAAATTCTATTTTGGGGGGAGAAACGATCCCAAAAAATGTGTCTTTTTTCCTTCTCTTGTTTTCTCCTGCATCAACTTTATAGCCTTCCTTCTTGGATCCATCCCCATCTCTACCTAGATTGGCCTAGTAGTTTCCATGTCAATATAGCTCTATTCGATCTGAGGTACTACAAATCTAGATCCCCCCAAGCCCTAAATGTGGGAGGTTGATGTGGGAACCTTATCCAATGGCTATTTTTCCCCACTCTTCCTATCATGCCATTAGTGTGAAAAAATTTATTATCATTGTCCTTACTTTTTGATTTTAATACTTATATTGTCAATATCAATATGTTATTGCAACCTCTATAACTAAATTTACTTTTAATAATTAGTGGTATCCATATATTCTTATTTACTAGTTTAAAGAGAAATACTTTTTTTACCTTTAACTCATCCAAATAGTATACCTTTAAATAAGGGAAACACATAAACACTAGTAAAGCTATTATTGTCTAATTCACCTACTTAATCTACATCACTAGCCATTTATGTCTAATACCATACCCAAAAAACATACAATTATTACCAAATTTTCTATAGTTTCTGGTTCCAAGTGTAAATATTTGAATACCATCACGGGGGATCAAATTTACAAGAATTTATGCTTCATCTAATTCATATGGCATTAAATAATTCCTACATCCATGTCTACTTCATAATATTTGATAAATGATACCTCCTCCCTCCCAAATATATTTCCCTAGTTCTAAATTCCCATTTATTAACTGTGCATACAAATGATCTATTTAGATATTTCTCAACCTTGTAATCATAATGATGTGTATAGATTATGTAACATGTATTTATTTATTATGTTGTTTTTGCATGAGAAGTGTGGCATCCTAGTTTTATGTGATACTCTTTATCATCTACTAACCATATTGGATTACATGTAAAAATTTATAAGTTTATTCAATGGAATTATGATTATGATAGCTTAAAATGACATTGTAAGAAGTGTGAGTCAGCTAGTTATAATAGATTTTATAATGCATAGAAACATTAATATTGGGACTACAATAAAATAATGACTTACATTATATTAGTCTTATGACTTATGTTATAAATTATTTTTTAAATGTTGGAACATGACTAATTGGTGCACCTAGTTGGAATTTTATCTATGAAAAAATAAATTATGAGATCCTTAAGTCTCTAAGTCTCTTGATAAAGATTTCATGGCTAAAATTTGGAACTATGAAAATAAAGCTCATTTCAAAAAGTATTGAAAGGAGAAAAGTAAGAAAAAGGTGGATCTGGTGATGATTCTAATATATCTTAGGAGGATGTGGGTGTAAGATGGTATAAGGAGCTATGATGCAATAGTTCTACACATGTAGTAATACCTATGAAGATGTAATAGGTTGGTTACAAATCTACAAGGCCCCTAGAGTAATAATGAGATGATAAGCTACCTTCTTATGTAGATCTAGGTAATTTTCACTTGGTCACACACATTACTTAGAGTTTTTGTGTTGGGAATGACAACATTATCATTCATGTTGCTAGACAAAACTACAACATACTTCATGAGAACTTGATAGTCTATTATGTCCTTTCCTATTTGGCATACCATCTTTATAAATTCATGGGTATATGCTTGGGGTTTTTTTTACTACCATCTCTCTCTCTTCCAATTCCTTTCCCTCTATGATTCTCATGGAACTCCTAACTTGGAGATTAAGACTAAAATTTGTTATGCTTTCAAATCTATCCACCTTTTCCTTAAGGCAAAGGATTCATGCAATATTTTTAATTTTTTATAAGTCTTCTTTTCCATCTCCCCCATTTCCATTACTATTCTTATAAACCATTCTTTTCATCAAATTATATCCCAAAAAGAAAAAAAATATCTTATCTCCACTCCATCTCGTGGATGACATATATGTTGAACAAGATGAATAACTTGGAGCTAGGGGGGTGAATCAATTATTCCCATACAACTTATAAAACTTTTCTCTATCAATTAAAAACAAAAACATTAACAAATTTAGATTTGTCATTTATGCACATCAGATATCTACATAAAATATAAGAATTAAGAAAATAGAAAAACCAACATAGAGAATGCTAGGATTTACGTGGAAACCCAAATTGGGAAAAATTATGGAGAAGATAGTTCTCATGAAATGTAAAACACCTGTTAAGGTGACATCGGTGTGGTGATTTTAACAAAGCCTCACTGCTAGTTACACAAGGTTCACTGCTAATACACAATAGGGATAATTGTTGATATATCAAGGCTCATTGCCGATTCAAAAAGGCTCAGTATCAATACAATAAGGATCACAACCAATACATAGAGGCTCACTACCAGAAGATATAAAAAGAGATAGAAATCACCACTAAGATCAATACAATTCTTTGTACAAACATGGATATCCTTTGCATAGATTCATATTCACTTTGTTAGAAATAGGGAATACTGAGAGGGGGGGTTGAATCAGTATTCTACAAACCTTATCTTTTTCCCAATTATGGATATAACAGATTATCTTCACACATGCATAATATAAGAAACTAAATAACAAACATAACATCAAAGAACTCATAACACATTATTTGTTCTTGAGGAAACCCTGGCCAAGGGAAAACCCCGGTGGGGATGGTACCCACAAAGATCCACTAATCAAAAGTATCTTGTTAAGGATGCTGACCCTATTAGGAGTCTATTACAATCATATAGTGTATAAGTCCTAATTAAGGGACTATAGGCCTTGTTAGAAGCCTCAACCCTGTTAGGAGTTGTCAATACAAAATCTGATTACCAGATGAGCACACTACCCAAAAAAGTAATGTACAATGTATATACTGATTATAAAAAAATGGTTAAGATACATAACCTTATGCTACTTGCATCAATATCTTTTCCCTGCTCTTACATTCACATCATCACATTACAATTATAGTTACAATCGCATCATCTTTAACATGACTTCCTTTACAATTTATACAAGTTATTAAGGCTAATAACTTTACATGGTCGGCTTCCATATATCTTTATTCAAGAGTAAACATCTAGGATGTCATCCCTTTATATTGTTAAGTCATTATTTTGATAAACAATATAATCCCTTAACTCTTTACCAATTCTGCCTTCATATTCTATCTTATTGGCTTCACACTGTCTTCGGTAAAACTATCATAACTAATTCTGTACATGACATAATGACTTGAAATCTGAGATGGGTCATCATTAGTCATCATAGAGTCTATGTTCAAGTGCACAAGCACTTAAATAACTCCAATCAATGTTGTTAGAAAGTAAAGATCCCCAAGATAACTGAGAGGGGGGGGGGGGGGTGAATCAGTTATAAGATAATTTATCCATTCAACTGCTTTAAACAATGTAATCAATGTACTGATCAACCATAGAAAAATAATCATACACAATTGCACAATAACACAAGATATGTTGACTAGGGAACCTCTTGAAAAGAGTAAACCCCGGTGGGAATGATGCCCACAAAATAATGCACTAATATGAAAGTTCCTTGTTAGAGGATGGACCCTGTTAGGAGTCTTATGAAATACATTCAGTACATATAAATCCCTATTAGGAGATTTTGAATCCCTGTTAAAAGATTCTAACCCGGTTAAGAGTTTATGGAAGACAGAAGGACCCACTGCCCAAACAGCTTCAAGGCAAGATCTCTGAACCCACTGTCCAAAAGATCTTAGAATTATTCAATAGAATAATATGAAATATATTACCTCCTTCACACTGTGCCAAAATTGCACTCTCTGCTACACAAGATCACAATTCCAGACTCTGTACTCACAAGTCTTCCTTCATCACTAAATTAGCTCTTTTCTTCACTTCATGCATATATTCACATCACAATCTTCATAGTACACATTAAAATAAGGAAAAAATTCCTTTTTATATACCAAACTCAAATAATTACAAAGGAGTCGGTCCTCAATTACAAAATAATAAATTCTACACGCTACACACATAATTCACATAAAACTGTCGGCTTCCAGATACTGTAACTTTCTCCAAACATATCCTCAAAGTTTGCACTATGAACCATGTCATCATTAATGAGTCTCCAACATAAATTTAACTGTGCAAAATTAGATTCCATCCCAGCTAAGAGATATCCTTCGATTTCTGAACATCGCTACACAGAAACACTGTTTAAACACTGCTTTCACCAAAATGCTCATAACTCTCACAAATGAATGAATTTCTTTTTGCATTGTTAACCATAGGTTAATAACACACCAAATAACATACCATCAACTGTGCAAAAGCCAATCTACAATACAACATGTGCGCAAAACAAAATTGAACCTGCTTTCCTGCTAACATCCAGAATATCACTGTGTTGACATCAATGACAATCCAAGTCATGAATGCAACAACAACTGCTACAGAATGACTGCCCAAATACTTTGCATTCATTCCTAACAATCTCCCCCATTGGCATTGATGGAAACATAGATGAAAAACATCCAATGTTCCAAAAATCCCATACTGTAACATCACTGCAAAATATCAAATCAAATCTTGCTTCCTTTTCCTATTCAGCTCTCTCATACAATCCACAATGTTTTTCATGTATATCTCTCCCCCATTGACATCAATTATAGAAATTTCATCACTAAGTCAACAACAAATTAATGTCAAAAGACACTTTTCAGAAAAATACAATAACAAGAGTCCTCATGACTCAGCTCATAAACTCCCCCATAGAGGAAGTTCCAACATCCAATCCAAAAGAAAGATAGGGCTCATATACCACTGGACAGATGCAATCATCTGCATCAATTCTCAAAAATAGGTTGGGGCATAACCCCAAGCATACCTCTCAGATACACAAATGTATCCTTAGGTAAAGGCTTTGTAAATATATCTTCTATCTGCTCCTTTGTACTTATGTACTCTAATCTTACTTCTTTTTCTGTAACGTTCTCTCTTACAACATGATACTTGATCTCAATATGTTTAGTCTTAGAATGTAAAATATGATTTTTTGACATACTCACTGTACTGGTGTTATCACAATGTATAACAACAAGCTCATCAAACTTTATTCCAATATCCTTCAACATCTACTTCATCCAAATAATCTGATTACAATTATTTGCTGCTGCAACATATTCTGCTTCTGCTGTGCTTTGTGAAGTACAATTCTCCTTCTTACTTAGCCAAGAGACCAATTTTCCTCCCAGAAAAAAGGCTCCACCACTGGTGCTTTTCTTGTCATCAATGCTGCCTCCCCAATCTGCAGCAATATAGGCACATAAAGTAAAATCATCAGAAT
This sequence comes from Chamaecyparis obtusa, assembly GCA_027943335.1. Taxonomy (NCBI): domain Eukaryota; kingdom Viridiplantae; phylum Streptophyta; class Pinopsida; order Cupressales; family Cupressaceae; genus Chamaecyparis; species Chamaecyparis obtusa. Next base: position 46,211 of record BSBK01006848.1, read on the forward strand.
TCTCATACCATGATCCATAATCCATTGTTCCTTTCAAATATCTCAGTATCCTCTTTACTACTGAATAATATGATTCTCTAGGTTCTACTTGAAATCTTGCTACAATCCCCACTGAATGTGCCATATCAGTTCTTGTATGTGTCAAGTACTGCAATCCTCCAATCATAGATTTGTACTTTTTCTACTCAACTGCTAGTGTCTCATCTTTGCTAGATAACTTATGTCCGGTCACCATAGGTGTTCAAACAGGTTTATAATCTTCCATTCCAAATCTTTTCAATAAGTCATTCAAATACTTAGTCTGACTTACAAATATACCTTCCTTGCTTTGTGTTATCTGTAATCCCAAAAAATATTTCATTTCTCCAATCATGCTCATCTCAAATTCAGTCTTCATTTCATTTGCAAATTTCTCACTAGCTTCATCTTCTCCTCCAAAGATAATATCATCAACAAATATAAATATAACCAACAAACCATTTTCAATTTATTTTGTGTATAAGTTACTATCTGTTGTTCCTTTTATAAATCCCAATTTCAATAAATACTTATCCAATCTTGCATACCAGGTTCTAGGTGCTTGTTTTAATCCATATAAAGATTTCTTTAACTTACATACCATATCTCCTTCTTGTGTCAAAGGAAAACCTTCAGGCTTCTCAATGTAGACTTCTTCTTCCAATTCACCATTCAAAAATGTTGACTTCACATCCATCTGATACACTCTAAATTTCTTGTAAGTTGCATATGCTAGAAACATTCTCACTGCTTCAAGTCTGGCCACAGGTGCAAAAGTTTCTTCATAGTCAATTCCTTCTTGTTGTGAATATCCTTTACATACCAATCTTGCTTTTTTTCTCATCACTTCTCCTTGTTCATTCATCTTGTTTCTGAATACCCACTTTGTTCCAATCACATTCTTGTCTTCAGGTCTAGGGACCAATTCCCATGTCTTGTTTTTTTCAATCTACTCTAGTTCTTCTTTCATAGCATTAATCCAATGTTCATCTTCACAAGCTTCATTAGTAGTCTTAGGTTCAATTTGAGAAATCAAACATAAATGTACCTTATTTTGAGTCCAAAATCCTCTATCTAAACTTCCAATAACTTGCTCAATAGGGTGATGTCTTGAAGTATACCTGTTAGGTGTCATAGTTACTGATCTTGTTCCGACTGTAGATTCTTCTCTGATTTCTTCTCTATTTTCTTCTCTATTTGCTTCAGTATGACTTTCATTCAGCAAATCATTGTTACTTTCAAAAAATAATTTTGCATTTTCAATGTTAGGCTGAGGTTGTGCTTCTCCATCAGATTCATAATCAAGTATTCTTTCCTGAATTTTAAACTTCTCATCAACTTTTACATTTGCACTTTCAACAATAGTCTTAGTTCTCTTGTTATAACATTTATATGCTTTTCTTTTTAAAGAATATCCAAGAAATATTCCTTCATCACTTCTAGGATCAAACTTTCCTATATCATCATCTCTCTTTATATAACATTTACTTCCAAAAATTCTAAAATACTTAACTAAGGGTGTATGTCCAAACCATAATTCATAAGGTGTCTTGTTTGTATCTACTTTGATTTGTACTCTGTTCATAGTGTATACTGTTGTGTTCACTGCTTCTCTCCAAAAAGTCTTAGCCAAATCATTTTCAAACAACATAGCTCTTGCTACTTTAGTTATTGACTTGTTCCTTCTTTCTGCAATACCATTTTGTTAAACTCACAAAAGGTGTTAAACTCTCTAGATGTAAATTCACCACATCTATCAGATCTTAGACACTTAATCTTCATTCCAGATTCATTTTCAATTTTTCTTTTCATGATCTTAAATTTATCAAATGCTTCAGATTTTTCTTTCAAAAATGCAATCCACATCATTCTTGTAAAATCATCAACAAGACTTATAAAATACCTTTCTCCATAGCATCCTCTAGTCCTAGTAGGACCACTCAAGTCTATATGAACAATTTATAGATTCTTAGTCGATGTGAACTTCTTGTTGGGAAATGAACTCCTTTTCTATTTTTCCATCATACATTCTTTGCAAATCATGTTAGTAGGTTTCATAATTCTAGGTAAATCTCTTACCGCAAGTGTAGTGCTCACCTTGACAATATTATCAAAGTTTATATGACAAAACCTTTTATGCCATAACCAACTGTCATCAATCCTAGTTATCAAACATGTCATCTTACTGGGATTCAATTGAAATACATTACCTCTGGTTCTGGATCCTTTTCCAATCATATTTCCATCTTTATCTTTTATCAAACAAGTTTTCTCAGAAAACCAAACTTGATAATCCTTCTTAGCCAATTGTCCAACGCTTAGTAGATTATGTCTTAGTCCATCAACAAAGTAAACATCATCAGTGTTAGTCTTTCCATCAAGAGTAATAGATCCTATACCCTTAATCAAACAAGGTGCATTGTTACCAACCCTAACAATTCCTCCATCATAATTATCTAACTTAACAAACTTTCTTTTATCTCCAGTCATATGATGTGAACAACCACTGTCTATAATCCAATCAAATTTCTTTTCAACTTGTGAAACTAATGCTTTTTCTTCCCTTTTATTAGATTCAAAACTTTCTTCTTTAATTGCTACAAATCCTATTTCCTCAAAGTTATCATTATCACTGTCACTAAATGTTTTTCAATTCCTGCTTCAAGATCTTCATCATTTGCATAATAACATTCTTTAGATCTTCTAGGTTTAAAGTTGCTTCTATACTTCTTAACTCTTTTAGGACATTTAGATGCAAAATGACCATATTCTTGACAAGTCCAACATTTAAAGATTTTCTTACCATCTGGTTCTCTTTTTACAAGTAATGCAATACCTTCTTCAATCTTCTTATCTTCCTTAGATCTGCTACTATTGGCATAATCTCCATTCACACTAGTACTCCTTGTAGGTCTAATGTTAAGAGCACTGAATGCTGTTTCCATTCTAGGTAGCTCTCCTGATAATCTCAAGTTCATCTCTGTTGTTTCTAATATTCCAAGAAGAGTCTCTCTTGAAAAGTTCAATGTACAAGGTATCACTTGTTCAATCATCTACGTTGTCTACTTGAATACTGGTGTCAAAGTTCTCAAAATTTTCCATATCACTTCATTCTCTGTCTTATCATCTCCACAAGACTTTATTCCTGTAACAATCTTAGACATCCTACCAATATAGCTTCTAATAGATTCATCTTCCATCATTCTAATATCTTCAAATGCACAAATCCAATTATGTAATCTAGCCTTCTTTGCATGTTCATCATCTTCAGAAGTAGAATGTAAAGCTTTCCAAATTGCATGAGATGTTTTCAAACATCTTACCTGACTATATTCATTCTCCGGTAGTGCTGACAAAAGTGCTTCTCTTGCAAGTATGTTACACATGAATAGATCTAGTTCATCTTTAGTTCCTGCCTCTAGATTGTCTTCCTCAATGATAGTCTTCTCATTCTTTGTAATCAACCAATAACTTGGTCCTAAACATAATAGCTGTGTCTTCATCTTTTCTTTCTAGCTGTCAAAATTTACTTCATCAAACTTAGGGCTTTCTTTTCTGAAATTTGCCACGGATCTCCTTAAGTTGTTAAACTTTTCTTTCAAGGACCTGTGGCTCTGATACCAATTGTTAGAAAGTAAAGATCCCCAAGATAATTGAGAGGGGGGGGTGAATTAGTTATTAGATAATTTATCCATTCAATTTCTTTAAACAATGTAATCAATGTACTGATCAACCATAGAAAAATAATCATACACAATTGCACAATAACACAAGATATGTTGACTAGGGAACCTCTTGAAAAGAGTAAACCCTAGTGGGAATGATGCCCACAAAATAATGCACTAATATGAAAGTTCCTTGTTATAGGATGGACCCTATTAGGAGTCTTATGAAATACATTTAGTACATATAAATCCCTATTAGGAGATTTTGAATCCCTGTTAAAAGATTCTAACCCGGTTAAGAGTTTATGGAAGACAGAAGGACCCACTGCCCAAACAGCTTCAAGGCAAGATCTCTAAACCCACTATACAAAAGATCTTAGAATTATTCAATAGAATAATATGAAATATATTACCTCCTTCACACTATGCCAAAACTACACTCTCTGCTACACAAGATCACAATTCCAGATCTCTGTACTCACAAGTCTTCCTTCATCACTAAATTAGCTCTTTTCTTCACTTCATGCATACATTCACATCACAATCTTCATAGTACACATTAAAACAAGGAAAAAATTCCTTCTTATGTACCAAACTCAAATAATTACAAATGAGTCAGTTTTTAATTACAAAATAATAAATTCTACATGCTACACACAAAATTCACATAAAATTGTTGGCTTCCAGATACTGTAACTTTCTCCAAACATATCCTCAAAGTTTGTGCTATGAACCACACCATCATTAATGAGTCTCCAACATCCCTTTAACTACACAAAATCAGATTCCATCCCAGCTAAGAGATATCCTCCGATTTCTGAACATCGCTACACAGAAACACTGTCTAAACACTGCTTTCACCAAAATGCTCATAACTCTCACAACTGAATGAATTTCTTTTTGTGCTGTTAACCATAGGTTAATAACACACCAAAGAACATACCATCAATTTCACAAAAGCCAATCTGTAATACAACATGTGTGCAAAACAAAACTGTACCTACTTTCTTTCTAACATCCAGAATATCACTGTGTTGACATCAATGACAATCCAAGTCATGAATGCAACAAAAAATGCTACAGAATGACTACCAAAATACTTTTCATTCATTCCTAACATCATAGAGTCATCATAGATGGGACTATAGGCCTTGTTAGAAGCCTCAACCCTGTTAGGAGTTGTCAATACAAAATCTAATTACCAGATGAGCACACTACCCAAAAAAGTAATGTTCAATGTATATACTGATTAGAAAAAAATGGTTAAGATACATAACCTTATGCTACTTTCATCAATATCTTTTCCCTACTCTTACATTCACATCATCACATTACAATTATAGTTACAATCGCATCATCTCTAACATGACTTCCTTTACAATTTATACAAGTTATTAAGGCTAATAACTTTACATGGTCGGCTTCCATATATCTTTATTCAAGATTAAACATCTTGGATGTCATCCCTTTAAATTTTTAAGTCATTATTGTGATAAACAAAATAATCCCTTAACTCTTTACCAATTCTGCCTTCATATTCTGTCCTGTCAGCTTCACACTGTCTTCAGTAAAACTATCATAACTAATTCCGTACATGCCATAATGACTTGAAATCTAAGATGGGTCATCATTAGTCATCATAGAGTCTATTTTCAAGTGCACAAGCACTTAAATTACTCCAGTCAATGTCGCAAACAAAAATTATGTCTTGGTACACTGTGAAAACACTATCTCACACTTAGACAAATTTGCAATGCGCTCTGCTATAGTTGCTCTTACATGTTTTCATTCTTCATGTGGATCATATGTTTCAATAATGACAACATCTATGTACTCACTTTAGCCAAATTGCCAACAATCTCCCCCTTTGTCATTGGTGGCGACATATGAGAAAATTGGCTAAGTGTACAAGTCAAAATCTCAAAAAATTATATCAAAATTGTGGCCATAGTATAGATATGTATACTATCCTTATAAATCCTCAAAATATAATCTCTAATATGCTGCTCCCCCTAAGAGTATCAATGATTATCCAATATATCAATTTTCTACTCTAATATTTCTCCCCCTTTGACAACAATGAAAAAATAAGGTAGGGAGGATTACAAAATTGTATCCCAAAAAGATTATACCTTCATTTTCTTATTGCAAAGCTTTCATAGCTTCTATCTCTTTTTCCCATGATTTCTAAATGGAATCTGCCACATTGAGTAATGTGTTCAGTCCATAAGCTGCTATATGACAAGCTTGGAGGTTTTCAAATTTGAATTTTTGAAAGGATGTATTAGCTGTAAGACATTCTCCTAACTACTCTTCAATGATGCTTAGCTTCATAGAGATGTGTTCTCTCAAAAGAGTGAGTCCCCTCATTGTTCTGTTCCTCTCATCTTGCAATATTCTTATTTCATCATAAAGTTTCCTAATCTTCTTCTCAACATCTAATATCTTCACAGTAGGGCTAGAAAGAAGGTTACATTCATTTTGAATCTCAGCTTCCTTCAACTTGATCTTCTGTTCCTCTTCTGCTGTCAAAATCTCTAGTTTTGTAGACTGTATGTACAATGATTTTCCTATCTCCAAATGTTCAAGTTCTTGATACAAATATCAAGACTGCTAATATCATTCCTGATATTCTAACTAATGTTCAAAAGCATTTCAGCTTCATAAGCTACTTGAGCTTTCACTCTTGCAATATCAGTTAGGTTAGTGAATTCATTGTCAAAAGTGCTCATTACCTTCTTAGCTTTCTCCAAAGGGTCTACCTCTATGATTTGTGTAGTTATAATGCTTTGTAACTTCTCAGTAAGGCCCTTCAAACTCCCTTCAAGATTCTTCACTTTCTTGTTCTTGCCAATGATTTTATTCAAAGAAGTGATCAGTTCCAACTGATCATCATCATCAACTTCCTTTCCTAAATCTTCAAACAAAGATCCAATTTCTTTCTTCTTTCTAGTCTCATGAGTAAGATTGATGTTTTCTATGGTAAGAATGGGTGCTTGAATCTCAGTCTCCTTAGGTTCTTCACTAATAGGTTTATTCTACTCTGCTTCTTCATTTCTAACTAGTTCATCAAAAGCCAAATTGTCAACTATGTTTGCTAGGTTCTTGAATACATTGTCATCAGTATCCAAGGTGACCTTAGTACCTTCTATATTCATAGTTTCATCTTCAATGTTAATAGCTGAAGGAGAGGGAATATCCTCTTGTTCAGCTTCAACTGCTTGCTCTGCTGCAACCGATGGCTCTCCAACATTTTTTTCCATGACCTTGATTATTGCCTGCTCTGTATCTAAATTAACTTCTTCATACCTACCTCCCATAATCAAAATGGTTCTCCTCTTGGTTCTCAAATGGGTGCTTAAGGCCTTCAATATCTTCTTCAAGTGTTCATCATCTCTCATATCGCAAAGCTTCTTCACAAGATTCTTTCTGATATTAGTGTCTTCTTTAATTACTCTCTACTTTCTATTTACAAGTTTGGTATACAACTCATTAGGCATTTGACCTTGAATAGAATCAAATTTATTTTTTGCCAAAATCATATGCTTCACAATAGCATTCTCCAAATTTAGTCTTTCTGAATAATCATAAAGTTTATAGTACTTGTTCATTTTAGTGAAATTTCCATCTTGTATGATTTCTTCATTTACTCTCTCAACTCTCAGTTTTCATGTCTTGTTCTTAATTGTAGTGTCATCATTTTTTACTTCTACAATTTCTCTTAGTATGGGTTGAACTATAGTCTTTTGTCTCTTCCCTGGTCTAGTAGCAATTTCTTTCATTCTCTTGCTAGCTATGGAGGAAGTGGATCTAGTTGTTACTTGTTCCTTTTTAGGTTCCTCTACTTTCACCTTGACTTGTGTAGGTTCTTGCTGTATTGCACTGGATGACAGGGGTGGTACAATCAAGACTTCTTTCTGTCCAATATCCCTGATTGTTGCTATTGTCTATTTAGCTATAAAGAATTCTTGTTCTGACATTCCTGAATATTTTAATATTTTCTTGATAGTGTTTTCAACTCTCTTCTTAGACTACCTTTCTTCAATTATAACTTTTGCCAAGTTGAAATTCTCTTCAAAAGTTCCAAATCTGTTGCACTGAGTGTCCAATTTACATTTAAGCAATCTACCAACATATTCCTCTATTTCTACCTTCAGATAACTCATAGCCAAGAGGGTCTATGAACTCAATTCTAGGTTCGACTAATTCAATATAGGTAAAGTCAGTGTCAGCCATGAAACATATATCATTTTTATACTTTTTCACAAGTGAATGTGGAATTCTTGATCTGCTAGTTACCATGTTCTAAAATGTCTTCAATACTAGCATAGCACTCTCATTTACTTTATCAATAACATGTCTCAAATAAATTCTATTGATTCTTTCCATAGTGTTTTGTCTATCATTCCAATCATTTGCAACTGTATAGGGAAATCTTCTTAATAGGTGGAAAAACATGTAAGTGATCAAAGAAGAAAATCTAAATTGTGCATACTTAGTCTTCTTAATCTTCTCAAAGTTTTCAAACAATTGAATTCTCAGGATTTCACACATATCAATTGGTACCTTGTCAACACACATCAAATATGCTATATGTACCATACTAGCTACCATATCATCCTCTCTAGAATTTGAACAAAATTTAGTGGTTAGGATCTTGCATAGGTATCTCACATCATCTTGTTTGATTTTTCTAATCACAATTCCTCTACCATTGTAGGATGAACCTATGTTGTCAATAACTATTTTCCTCATATTTTTCTCATTTAAGGGCATATCACCAGATTTAGATAATCTAGTTACATCATGAATCAAATCAACAGTAATGTCAATTACTCTGTCCTCTAGCCAAAACTTCCCATTATGAATTCTTCTCAAAATAATCTTAGTGCATTCTTCATTGTCAAACTCATACTTCAAAGCATACCTAATGATCTCATTATCTTTCAAATGTTCATATCCTTGTTTCAATGACATATCATGATTGTAAATCTTCTAATATTCACTAGTAAAATCACTATCACTAAGGGTTTCTAACCTGCATCCAAGATAGCTCCTTACATTTTCCAAATGCAAAACTCCGTCTGGTACGGATGATAATGCTATCCTAGGGTCATCTTCTTCCAAGGGTTATACTGGTTCTTTCTTCAATCTAGGTCTATTCTTATCTGTGACATTGTGAATTAAGGATACATCCATGACTACTTTAAATTACTTATACCGATTCAAAGATCTCCCAAGATAAATACCTCAAGTTCATGATTTTAGGGGTTTCGTAGATTCGACACTCAAATATTTCACCAAATCACTGTAAAATGCTTCCAATCTCTATTATTTTCTCTCCTAAACACTTCAATTCACTTTGATGATCAAATAACTCCAATCATAACCTTTTATTACTTCAATCTCACTTAGATCTGACATCACATTCAATTCTTTTGCCGCTTCTTTCCAAAAAGTTGTTTCTTTCAACCTGCAAAACTTAAAACTTTTTGCGATCTTGCAAAACATAATATTTTATTTTGCACTCTTAACCATAGCATTAGTACATCATAAACTACCTTCCATTAACTACACAAGACTTAATTCATTGAAAATCTACTTCTACACTAATTCTAAGTTCTTAATTTATTACAATTTTCATAAGTTAAGTACTTAAAGATAGGTCAGGTAAGGATTCATTCTTACCACTTGATGCTTTACCTTTCTAATTACCTTCAATGTTGGATATGTCTCCTTGATCTATGCCTTTAACAAACTTCACTTCATCTGCATTACTACAACAACCTTTCTGTCTGTTACCTGCATCTTCATTTCTTCTTTCATGATTTCTAGGGTTAGGGTTAGGATGAAAAACTCCATTGTTCATTCTGAAAAACCTTTCTGTATGTCCAATCTTACTACATATCTGACAAACAATTCCATTGTTCCCATATCTCGGTCCTTGTTGATTGATTTGTGACCTGCAGTTTCTAGCAATGTGTCCAATCTTATTGCATCTATAACATACTACTCCATTTCTTCTGTTCATATCTTCAATAGGTCTCTTATCTATATTGTTAGTATTCCTAAACATTCTAATACCATAATTATTCTCAATAACTTTAGGTCTTCTACATTCAATAGCTCTATGTCCAAAACCATGACAATTATAACAATAACCATTAAGAGGTTTAAATTGTTTACCTGTGCAATCTCTCTTTATGTGACTGATACTATTACAACCAAAACATCTACCTTTGAATTCTCTTTGCATACCTTTGGGTGATTCCTCTTGCTTTGGTGATTCTTCTTATTTAGGTGGTTCTTCTCCTTTAGGTGTGTCTTCAGATTTGTTGATCTAATCTGACTTTTTCTCATCTATGCTTTCATATTCTTTCAGATCTGGTTCCTTTCTTTCATGATTTGTTCTGAATATATTAAATCCAAGTCCAGTCTTATCATAGGATGGTTTTCCATAAGATACTTGTTCATCAATCTTCTCACTATTTGAATATAGCCTTTCAAGTTGTTGTTTGGATTGAGTCAATTCACCTTTCACAATCTTATTGTATTTCTCAAGTTCTGCATGCTGTAAATTTACTTTCTCAAATTCAAGTGTTACTTTGTGAAGTTTAGATTTTAATTCTTCATTCTCAATCTTCAACTTTTCATTCTCAGATCTCAGATTTACTTCATTTTTGTCATTCCCATCTTTCAAACTAAGTTTCAGATTTGCTACCTTCAGTTCATGCTTAAGGATCACATTTTCTTTTTCTAAATTGTCATCACAATCTTCAATAAGAATTTCAGATTCTTTTTCAGATTTTAGATCTTCTATCTTGTTTTTTAATTTATCAATAAGGTTCTTTGCATCATCATATTTCCTCTTTAGAGTATCTCTTTCATCAGTAAGCATATCAATCTATTCAAGAGCTTCTTCAAGATTTTTTTGTAGCTGATCCATATCCATAGAGATCTTACTCAAGTTGCTAGGCTTTCCTTGAATGATTCTTTTCTGAGTAACTAAGCTCTAATACCAATTGTTAGAAATAGGGAATACTGAGAGGGGGGGGTGAATCAGTATTCTACAAAATTTATGTTTTTCCCAATTATGGATATAACAGATTATCTTCAGGTATACAAGCCCCTCCTTTATTGACTATTTTTCCAACAGTCATTATGGCCCAACCATGGGGTAATGCAGTAGGCCCACTAGCTCTGGCAGCTCATCATGCTTTGCCTAAAGGTGCTAAAGATGTTCTCTCGAGGTTTTCTGGTGATGGTAAATTAGCTGTGGAAGAACATTATAATTCCTTTAATGTAACCACGGGTATCTTAGGTGTACAAGAAGAAGACATAGCAGTTTGACTTTTTGTTCAAACCTTAACAGACGGAGCAACAGATTGGTTTGGACACCTTCTTGTAGCATCTATAACCGACTGGAATTCTATGAAAGTTGCATTTGAAGCTCATTTCAAAAGTGCAGATGATGAACATTCTCTGCTAGCTCAGCTCATGCAAATGAAAAAGGAGATCCATGAACCTATGAGAGATTATGTGGCTTGATACAATAAGGTCATTCATAAAATCCCTACAGCAAAAAGGCCAACTCTTGAAAATTAGCAGTGTTTCTTCGTAAATTCAATGCCCCTAGATATCGGTTTCCATCTAAGGAGGAATAGACCAACGGACTTGATAGTTGCTCAAAAACAAGCTACTGAGTTAGAGGATGACCTCATCATGGCAGGAAAGTGGACAAATGATGTCCAAGTGCCTAATAATCAAAACATGTCTTCCTCTGATCCAATGTTGCAAAGATTGATGAATGATTTAATCACTCTCAAAAGGAAACTTCCCAAAGGTAATGCAAACTTTCCCCCTTTGTATAGAGATATATCCAGAGGTGCAATTGAACAAGCTGGACCTAACAATAGGACTCTAGCCTTATCTCTAGCTGATAAGAATCAAATTGAAGCTCCTCCTAGGCGGGCTAATATGTGCACCTTTCACCTAACAGATGATCATGATGGAGCTTTATGTCCAAAAATGATCTGATCAATGCAGATGCATGTAAATCAAGAATTAACAAAGGAATCATCCGATGATGAAGGAAATCCTCAGTTGCCTGGTGAATCCAGAAATTTTTATGTAGAATAAAAATCCAACTCTAAACGAGGAGGAAGTATTCTAGCAACATTACAGGACCTTGCATGCATTGTGATAACAAGAGGCTACCGCAATTCTCAGGCAGCTGATACCCCATCCACATCGCAGCTTTGGGAAAGAGGTAAAGAATTTTCACAAAAGACTCCAAATCTTAAAAATTCTTTTTCTAAGGAGGATGATTTAACAAAGAAAAATAGTTCTACTCCTTCTTTTGATATTATTGATTTTTGTAAAACCTCAAAGATTCAAGTTACCCCTACCGAATATCTAAGAATGAATCCTAGGGAATTAGATAGACTGGTTAAGCATGTTAAGTCCACTCAGCCCCCTGTTGATCATCCAGACAATGATATGACCAATGTTGCATTTGTTAAAAAAGCCTATACTAAAAATCAATCAACCGAGAGCAAAGATTCTCAGGAAGGAAAAGATCTTGTACAAGAAAAAACCCCCAAATTAGGTGTTAAGCCTGAGCCTTTTTACCTATCCTTGTTTATCCATGGATTCAAGTTAAATAATTGTGTGATAGATTCAGGAGCCTCAAACAATATCATGCTAGCCTCAGTAGCTAAAGGTTTAGATCTTCCACTCACTACAACTTTTGGTGAATACTATGCCTTAGATGCCAAGCAGGTTCCTTTAGTTGGACAAATTAAAGATGCCCAAGTAGCCTTAGTAGCATATCCCAATAAAAAGATCAAGTTGACTATTCTTGTGGCAGATATTCCTGTGAGTTATGGCATGCTTCTCATCAGGACTTTTTGTCAGGATCTTGGAGGGGAGATAAAACTTGATTGGTCTCAGGCAATAGTTCCAGTCGAAGAAAAATGAGTGGTGTTGCGGCCAGAAGGAAAATCAAAATACATGGTTTTCCCATCTAAGGATCCCAAGGCTCAAGTGCTTTATCAAGAGTCTGAATTTGGCAATTATATGATTTCCTCAACATTTGGCCTTAACAGTGAAGAAAACATTAATAATTCAAATGGTCTATGGATTTTGGAGTTTGATGGAAGTTGTGCAGCGGTGGGATCAGGAGCAGGCATTGTATTAATATCTCTGGGAGGAGAATTGTTTCCTTGAGCATTCAAGCTTGATTTTGATAACACCAACAATATCATAGAATATGAATCTCTTCTGCTAGGTATTGAAGAGGCGAAGAAGATGGGAATCAAAATGCTTAAAGCCAAAGGAGATGTAGAGTTGGTGGTTAGGCAAGTACGTGGGATGTATTCAGCTAAAAATGAGAGGCTCAAACATTATAGGAATCGAGTTTGGGATGAGATAGAAGAATTTGAAGCTTTCTCCATAGAAGCTATTCCCTAAGAGTTAAATAGTAGAGCTGATTCACTGGCCATCTCTTTGTCCCTATTGCTACCACATACAGACTTCAAGTAGACTTTGTATAAAATTGAGATAGTCCACAGGCCAAAAGTACCAGATAACGCTGATCATTGGCAGGTTTTCTAGGATGATAAACAAATAGATAAATTTTTGCAATTGGATGAAGTCTTTAGTACAACCTATTTTGAGGGATCTTCATCAACTTGTGATGAGTTTTTCCCATGAGAAGTGACAAAAGAAGGGATTTTTCAATTGAAAGGAAATCGTATTCCTAGGGGCCTAGTCTCTCTGGAAAGACAATTTGACAGGTATGATGCTCTGAGTCATGAAGTACCTCCCAAAGAGGAGAAGAATCCAAATGATCATGAAAAGATAAACATAGGAGAAACAGAGGAAGAACCCAAATATGTTAATTTGGGAAAGTGTTGTTCTCCAGATGAAAAACGGAGATTTATAAGTTTATTGAAAGAATACAAAGACACATTCGCTTGGTTGTATCATGATTTGAAGAATTTTAAAGGTGGAAAATTTCAGCACCAAATACCCCTCAAACCAGGGACTACACCCTTCAAACAGAAACTAAGAAATTGCAATCCAAAGGTTTCTGAAGCAATTAAGAAGGAAGTTTAAAAAATGCTACAAGCTCGCATTATCTATCTGATTCATCATTCTACATGGATTGCAAACATAGTTCTTGTCAGGAAGAAAAATGGAGAGATAAGGATCTGTGTAGACTTTCAAAACCTGAATCAATGTAGCCTTAAAGATAACTATGGTCTTCCTGTTATGGATCATATCTTACAAATCGTGGCTGGCTTGGAAATGATGTCTATGCTTGATGGATTTTTTGGTTACAACCAGATAAAGGTGCATGACCAGGATCAGCACAAAATAGCCTTTACTACTCCATGGGGAACATATGCCTACAATAGAATGCCATTCGGTCTCATAAATGTAGGGGCTACCTTTCAACATGCAATGAATTCCTCATTTAGTCACTTGTTGAATAAAGTAATAGTTGTTTATCTCGATGAATTAACAATTTTCTCTAAGAAGTGCAAAAACCATCTAAGGGACTTAAAGTCAGTATTACAAAGGTGTACGGAACATGATATCTCTCTGAACCCTCAAAAATCTGTGTTTGTGGTTACAGAGGGAAAACTACTGGGTCATATCGTATGAAAAGAAGGAATTAGGATAGATCCAGATAGAGTCAGAGCAATCCAACAACTTGGTCTACCTTCAAACAGGACTGGAGTAAAGTCTCTCTTCGGACAGACAAATTTCCTTAGGAGGTTTGTTCCTGACTTTGCTGAAACCACTAAACACATGGTGAGCCTTCTAAGTGAAAAGAATCCTTTTAAATGGAGTGTAGAAGCAATCAAGGCATTTGAAGATATAAAGAAAGCCATAGCAAATGCTCCTACTTTGATTAATCCTGATTATAAGAAAGATTTTATTATACATTGTTATGTTTCTGATCATACAGTATCTGGGATCTTATTACAAGAAAATGAAAAAAATGAAGCAGTGCCCATTTCCTTTATGAGTATCCCTCTCAAGAAGCATGAGATGAATTACCCTTTGGTAGAAAAGCAAGCATTTGCAGTGGTAAAAGCCGTCAATGTTTTTAGGTTTTATATCTTGCACTCACATTCACTTGTCTTTGTCCCTTCTTCTGCCATGAAAGATGTACTTACCCAATAGGAAGTGGTGATGAATAAGTGAGCCACCTAGATCTCTAGAATCCAGGAGTTTGATTTGGATATCCACCCTACTAAGCTAGTTCAAGGACAGGGGCTATGCAAACTAATCTCTAAACAAGAATCAGCTGGCAGTATTCCCATGGCTCTTTTTGTAAGTTTACATGATTCCTGGTTTTCTGATGTGGCTTTTTATATGACATATGGAGACTGTCCACCTCATTTGACTCAGAAGGAAAGAAGAAATCTTAGATTGAAAGCTGCAAAATATGTCATTGTGGATGACATCTTATATAAAAAGGGATTAGATGGAGCATTCCTGAGGTGTGTGGACAAAGAACAACAAGAGAAGCTGCTTGTAAAGTTTCATAATGAAGCCTATGGTGGTCATTTCTCTTCTATAGTGACTGCGTTGAAGATCCTGAGAAATTGTTACTATTGGCTGAGCATGTTTGCTGATGCCTACAAATGGGTTGCAAAATGTAAGAAATGTAAGTTATTTGGAGGAAAACCACAGTTAGCAGCCCTTCCCTTGAAACCAGTAGTTATAATAGAACCTTTTGATCAATGGGGGTTAGATTTTATTGTTCCAATTAATCCTCCTTCTAGTGCTAGTCACACCCACATCCTTACCACAATAGACTACTTGACAAAATGGGTGGAGGCAATCCCTGTTAAGAGAACCACATCTGAGGTGGTTTGTGATTTTGTTAAAAACTATATTCTGGTCAGGTTTGGGGTCCCATCTAAATTGGTTACAGATAATGCCACTAATTTCTCTTCTAATGAGTTGCAATCTTTCTGCTATGATCATGGTATTTACCTTTCCCATGCATCTGACTACTATCCGTGGGGAAATGGACAGGTAGAGTCAAGTAATAAAAATTTGATCAGAATAATGAGAAATTTGGTATGTGACAATGCCAAGGATTGACACAAAAATTTATTTGAAGCCCTGTGGGTAGATTGAACGTCACCAAAGAGAGCTATTGGTGTTTCCCCCTTTGAGTTGGTCTATGGTGTTGAAACTCAGCTTTCCTTTCCTTAAGAGTTAGCTACAACAAAATTACAGAAAACCATTGAAGACCAAGTCTATCGAGATGCTCTTCAAAAGAGGATTTTGTATCTGAATAAAGTATAGGAAGAAAGGGATGAGATGGTTGATAGGATAGCCTTACATCAGGCATGAGTGAAGAAAATTTTTGATCAAAAGGATAGGCCTCAGAACTTCATGGAAGGAGACCAGGTACTATTATGGGATAAGCGACGTGAACCCAAAGGTGCCCATGGGAAATTTGATTCACTTTGGAAGGGTCCATTTGTCATCAATTTGACACTTGGAGATAATTCTTTTAAGCTGGAAAATTTGGATGGTTCCATTTTACCCCTGACCTTTAACGGTTAGGATCTGAAGCTGTATAAGCTCTAGTTTAGGTTTCCCCATTTTGTACATATCTTTTTGCTGTGTTCTTTTTTGCTTTCCTTTTTGGCTTTTCTCCTTTCATTTTTGTTTTCAGTTTTCCTGGTCTACGAAACCAGAGTCAAGATTCATCCTTCATCCTTGTCAAGCCTTATCCCCACTCGGAGCCATTGTTACCTACAAATTTTGTGTAATTATTGTAGGCTTCCTTTTCCCAAAATCACCCTAGAATTTTATAAGGTGCTATTTATTTTTGTTTACCTTTGCACAAACACCTTGTCGGTTGAACTTGAACCATCAAACTCAAGTAGTTCAATGTTCAACATTCAATAACATTCATCGATATGGTTTTGTTTTCATTGGAAAGTCTAACGATATTTCCACTTTGCATCACGCGCTTATCTCTTGAACTGTGAATATTGAACTAAGTTTGGTTCAAACTTGCAAGTTCAATGGTCTTTATTGTCTCACAAAGCTCTTCGCTATTTTCCTTTATGGCTTAACTTTTGCCCTTTTATTTTGATTAAATCATATCGATGAATAGTTCTTCATCATGTATGTTGAACTTGAATTATGAAATCTCATAATTCTAGGTTTGGAGTTCAATGTTGGCCCATAATTTGAAAAAGTAAAAATGACATGACACATGTGACAGCTGGTACTTCATTATGTTATCCACGCGTGTTGAAAGTGCATGATTAATTGATGTGACTTTAAATTGTCATTTCAAGTAAGGGGAAAGTATAGTAATTAATGATACATATGCCACGAGACATTCAATAATCATTAATTCAAAAGTTGTGCATCATTAATTCAGCTTGTGCCAAATCTCTTGAAGATTTGTAAACTACTTACGATAAATATCAAGAGTCTAGCCATATTTTCTCATAATGCTAAGAAGTTTTCATGCCACAGCTATTAGGGAAGGTATTCTCCTCTCGTCTCAGAGCTCTGTCATTTGCATAAAACTAGGTGAGCCCTTTTGCTAGCTTCATCCTTCATTGCAGTATTACTTTAAGGTGCATTTCTATGTCAGCTTGTTGTTTTCTCCTATTAAAATTTCTAAATTTGAAAGCCTAAGATGAAGGACCCCGTGCCCAATTTCGGAAATACTTCCCTGTTATTATGTTCCCTGCCTAATTGTGAAGATACCCATATCAAAACCGGAGCTCTAGAAGATATTATAGCCCGCATTAAGGAACCTATCCCAGCTCCATGCTAAACAAAGCTATCCAGAGTGGTTTAACTAATGCAGCCGCATTTCCTATAGTAGCTCCTTGTCATGAACTAATTGTGGAATGTTCTAGGAGATATAGTTTTGAGGAGAAATGCATAAGGAAAATTAATGGGAGCCCACTTGTTTTCATAACCAGGGAAGTAGTGCAAAAAGCCCTAGGAATCCCAGAGAAAGACCCATATGAGGGCTGGAACATACCTTCTTCTTATTTAGTTTTTGCTACTAAGAGACAGGTGTACATAAATGAGATCACTCAGTATTGGCTCTAGAAGGCTCAGAAAGGAGGTTCTCAGCATCCAAAGTCATTGACTATAGATCATTTTAAACCTGGGGTGGCAGACTTGGTTATCATGTTGAATAGGATTAAGGGAAACCAGCATGCATATTACTGGAATGATTGGATGTACTTTTATATTCAAGTGACTTTGGGTGGAGAATGACACATAGATTGGGCTAAGACAATAGAAGATGAACTCAACCATCAATTGGCTAATTTCCTTACCAGTAGCAGCTTTTATATGTCCTTGTATTTGTTCTATATTTTAGCCTGCACCCGTGAATGGAAGGGTTTATTCCATGAACAACCTATTCCCAATATGAAAATCTATGATTATTACCCTCACCTTCAAAGGGAATTTTATATGGTCAATTTCCTTAAAGTAAATGGTGTGTTTTTCAGGAAATTGACACATGAGCTCTAGGGGAATACTGAACAATGAATGTCTGAGGAAGCCAAGTCTTTTGTGAATATTTATGGAAGTTTCTTCATTCAATTCAGGAGATTTACATACTTGAGAGTAGGTGGTTTTGAAGGAGAACCATTTAAATTACCCCGTTATGCTTTTGACAGCCTAGTAATTGCTAAGGTATCCTGTCAATTAGCTTACGTGCACAAAGGAGTCAAGGAGAGAAAAGGTAGAGCTAAGTCTTGTTTCCTAGTTGAATTGGGATATTTTACCTATAAAACATCTTCTGATGCACTAAACCTGGAGCATGAACTTAGAAAGTTGAATATGAAAAAATTTGCATTGAGGAAAGACTTTGATAGTAGAGGTTTTGCAGCTAAACACTTCAGTTTGCCTTCCGAGTTTCAACTTATCTCACAAATGGAAGATTACTGGGAAGGTTGCGATGATAATTTTGAAGTGCAACGAAGAATGTGGTCTAGATTCACTCTGGGGCAAATTATTGCATTTAATATTCAGGTTGATGTTTTTGCCATAGATGAAGATGATGGTACCAAAATCATTGATGACCAGTTTCAAACTAGGGTCAGAGGTACTTCACTTCCTGAAATTGATTGGAGTGTTGAGGAGAGGGAAAGTTTAACAAATAAGACTCTCCGTGTAGTAAAAAGAACTGAGAAATGGATTAATAGTAAAAGACCCCCTCCTTCAAGAAGACATAATCCTAGAAGAGCTGCTCATGCTAAAAATGCTACTGATAACCCCATGACCATTACTGATAAAGTTGTTTCCTTTGTAGGTACTAGGTCTAAGAAAATTTCCCCTATTAATCCAGCAATTAAAGTTACTCCTGTTTCCTCATCAGTAAGAAGAACCCCAAGAAGGAAGGTTGACAAGGAAGTTGACGAGGTTGTGAAGGATAGTGAAGTAATAGACCTTGAAGGTATGGATTCCCACATGGCTGAGCAAGTTGATTTGAGTAATGTTGAGGAGGAAATGATGACCTTGGCACCTGCTAAGACAACTTCAAAAAAACTTTCGGAAAGTATAACAAATCATGCTTTGCAAACTCCCTCCCCAGCCCTTAGTTGGTTAGGGACTTCTATTTCAAATAAGAAATAGAATGTTTTACCAATTACTCTACCTGTGGAAGACATGGTGAGCAAATGTTTGGGGGCTTCTGTGAAACCCAAAAGAATCAAGATGGAGTCCATGATTGAAGTAGATGAAAAGACTGGGAGATGGATAGTGGAAAGGGCTTTGCCCAAAACTGAAAAGAATGTTTCAGAGGCTACAGTTGATGACTATATCATAGAGAAAATAGATCTTGGGATTGCCAATAGGGCTGTAGATGCTAAACACTTAGAAACTTCCACAAGAAAGATTTTGCATAGGACTTTTAAAGATGAGAAGGATAAAAAAGATTTGAAGGCAACGATACAGAGACTGTCAGAATTCATTCAAGCTATTCAAGAACCTAGCCCACTTCCCCTTACTCAAGTTCCTCATACTTTTGACCCCCACTCACCTGAAGTTCATAAAACATTGGATCAAATTCAGCAGAATAAAATGATTGCTGAAGTCTTCAACAAATGGATTGTGAACATGATGCAATGAGGGGGAAATTATGTCACTCAGCTAATTGAAACTCGTAGGAATTTCACACAGGTTATTTCAGAACTGCTGGCCAAATTATCAGAGTGGAGGAAAGAGAGGAAGAAATGGGGTGGCATTGCTGATCAACTTACAAAGATTAGCTATTATGGCGTGATGACATTTCTTGTAGAAAAACTGGTTCCAAGTTTAAATGAAGCGGTCTTGTACATTGCTCTGAAAAGTATAGAATGGAGGAATTCAATCATCAAGGATAGCTGTGATGGAGTGACCTATCTCCTAACTAATTTAAAAGGCCTTATTGATGAGGAAACTCAGAACGTGAAGAAGGCAGACAAAATAACTTAGGAATGGGAAGCAGGGATAGCTATGATCAGAGATAGTAAAGAACTAACAACAGAAGATCTGACTTCCATGGTGAATACTAAAGCTATGCTCATCGCTTGTGTGGATCACCTAGAGTCTCACAAGGCAAGCCTAGGACAAATTTGCAAAGACAGGAAGGTACTTGCGCAGCGGATCACCCTCGTCGATTTTCCATATCATGCCACGATAATTGGTGCATTTGTGGCACATGAGGAGTGGAAGCAAGCACACATGTCTAGGGCCTCACTGAACTAAATCCTGATCATCCAGCTCAGCTGAAGATAGTGGATTTCCTTGGAAATCATTTGCTTAGGGTGTTAGTTTTCAGTTCCTTTCCAGTTTTCATGCAAATTAGTTATGTTTTATCCGAAACTCTAGGAGTTTCATTGACATTCTTAATTTTTGATAAGTTGTACCAGATGGCTATATAAGGCCAGGAAAAACTTTCAAAAGGAGTGGGTTAGTTTTTGAAGAAAGTAATAGAATAATATAGCTTAGAGTTAAAATTTCCTGCAAAACTTGATTTGAAAAGACTTTTTTTACCAGTGAATAAAAAAACTTATTTGATATAAATCTGTTGGTTTATGTTTATGAGTGGGCTTCTGTTGGAGTATTATTCAGTGGATGAAATCTTTTCTTGAATTAAGTTGTGTTATTTTATTGTGTTAATCAGAGTTAGATAAAAGTTTAAAGCTATGGCTTTTATTAGTTCAAACCTGTGAGTTTTATAGTGATATCTTGTTATTGATCATAAGTGATCGAATCATATTGATGAAAGATTTCTCATAGCCTTAGTAACTTTCTAGTTAAAAGTTAAATATTTGCAGTAATGCATGGTTTGGTAAAATATATTCATTGAAGATATTATTGGGAGCTATACCACAATTCAGAGAATTAAACATTTGAAGTTTAATTCATTTGTTAGTAAAGATTTGAAATTTTGTAAAGGGTGATAGAGAAAATTAAGATCAAGAATAGAAAACACAAATTTATTTACTAACAGTCATTATTTTGATAAACAAAATAATCCCTTAACTCTTTACCAATTCTACCTTCATATTCTGTCCTGTCGGCTTCACACTGTCTTCGGTAAAACTATCATAACTAATTTCGTACATGCTATACTGACTTGCACTTTGAGATGGGTCATCATTAGTCATCATAGAGTCTATGTTCAAGTGTAAAATCACTTAAATTACTCTAGTCAATGTCGCAAACAAAAATTGTGTCTTGGTACACTATGAAAACACTGTCTCACACTTAGACAAATTTGTAGTGCGCTTTGCTATACTTTCTCTTACACCTTTGCATTCTTCATGTGGATCATATGTTGCCATAATGACAACATATATGTACTCACTTCAGCCAAATTGCCAACACACTTCACATACTACCCACATAAGACACTTACTGCCACATCAACTACATCACTTTTACTATCACTACTTATATAGAATAATGAGATCCACTGAGTCACCTACACAATTTGAAATAGGTCACACCAAAATATACATGCGGTGGTATGGGATGATATGTGGACCACCTCAATCAATATAACACTCATCACACATGCCAACACACAATACCTTATCCAAATCCATTGGTACCAATGGACATGATGAACACATTACATAATAGAATCTAGGACCAAAACATAAAGAAAATGCTCTAGATAGGATCAACCCCAAATAATTGATTCACCAAAATTTGGCTTCACACCAAAAATGTAACAACCCCAATGCCATAGAAGTTACAATTACATTTCATACATATCATCAATCCTAAATCTAGGACACACTTAAGAACACTTATCAACACATTGCAACATGACCCCATATGGGTCACACTTAAGATATTATAATGCATATTACATTTGTTAAGAATATTGGAATACCATAACCAAGTTCAAAAGATGAATCATGCAATAAATAGAACCATTTATAGATGAATCTATATAAAATTTGTCTAGAATACGATGTAACTTATAAACCAAAACCACACAAAAAATTACACAGTTGAATCATGATAGAAATATCACAAATGAGAACCATCTGATGAAAGACCACTATCTAGCTATCAAAAACACTTGGAAGAACATTGTAGCCATAGAAAATGCTAGAAAATGATAGACTATTCCATAAAGTACCAGACATAGAAAGTGTACAAGTGTACCAAAACAAATAAGCCATGAGTAGAATAGTGTACACTTTTGAAGGAACACCAGAGAACACAAAAGCTATTCATATTGAACCTTTCCTAAACATAACCAAAACTCTTGTTGCACAACCAACAACCAACAAGTGCATGATCAAAACCACCAACAACCAAATTGTACTGCTAGACTATTGGTATGAAGGTTTTGACATCAATGACAATCAATGCCAGTGAAAAATCATTAAGTGTAACAATATACTTACAAACCTTGCAGAGATAACTTTCCTAAAATATATGACTAGTCTATAATAATATTATTATAAATGGACAATCAATAAAATATCAACAATAAATCCTTAATGCACATTAAACCCACCTCTAAGAGTTTTCAAAATAATATGCCTTTTTTATATCATGAAAATAATGTATATTATCTAAAAACTAGTTTTTGGATCAACAGTGAATATCTTACATTCTTTCATAAGGTTACTCACACCGTTACAAACATGTAGTATCTTCTCAAAATTAGATCCCATGGCCTGTACTCTTACCAAATGTATAAAACTAGTTGTCGTTGATATTCCTTATATATTATGCATTCAAGAGCTTATCTCCAATGTAACATTATATAAGGTTGGTCTCCAACATCTAAGAGTATCCTTGGTCTCCAATATCTCAGAGTATGTTGAAAATTATCTTGGTGTTATGACACTACTTTCAAACACTACACTATTTGCCTTCTCTTCAAAATTTCAAGTCCTTTCTCTTATTACTTAAATGATGACCTACACCTAATTGAATATATTGATGAACTAAAGAGATAGTGATTAGAGATCACCAAGCTATTAAAGATATATGTAACATAATTAAATTAGTCAATATGTTGTCATTGATGTCAACTAGTTTTGACTATACTTATCATGATAGTTACAAACATCTGAACATCTGTAGAAGGAAGAAATGGTGAATAAATGAGATATCTACATAAGGACAAAATGGATATGGTAGATAAGGATAAGGTCTAGATTGGTCAACTTATTGTTGAGTTTATGGCATTATGTTGTTGACTTGATGACGCAAACCAAGGTGTAGAGGATCCAATTAAGGACAATCCAACCTTCTAGCTTTAGAACAACACAACGGAATAACACAACACAACAATTGTTTCAAATCAAATTTCCATTAACATGCCTAGTTGTAAGGCCTTTCGGGTTAGGTCCAATTAGAATCAGAAATAATTCTGCAAGATCTTCAAGATCCAATACAATTCTAGCTAGTTTAGTCATGAAAACTATTAGCAACTGATGGGAACCCTAAGGTAGATCTAAACTTGAGCTCGCAAGCCTCCAAGAAATATCCTTGTCTCCAAGTAAGAAACCACTAGCTCCGCTATTACAAGCTATCAAATAAAAATTTGATTTGCAAGATCTCACATGATCTTTTCCACAACTTCACTTATCTGCTACCCTCAAATCTTCTTTCATGATCCTCTAAGTCATCTCAAAAAACATCTACCCAAATGCCCCTTAAATACTAATCATCAGCCACAAGTTGGCTAGATGACACCATTAACTCCTACAAACAAATATTAAATTCCATCCAAGTTGGCTTCCAAATAGTCTTACAAACATTTAATTCAACATGTTAGCCTATAACAATAGGTACCAACAATATATGCACCAAGTCAGCCCAACAAATCACATAGAACTCCAATCAGTAAACTAGAACTACCAAGCACTAGAGAAACAACCAAGCAACAATGAAACAACTAACCATGGTAAGCAACACTGATAAACATAGGCATTATCGAGCACTAGTTCCACTGAGCACCAGAGGTTCCATCGAGTTCCTTCAGCGATTGAGATTCATTCAATAACTGAGAACATCGATTAAGGCTGCAACTGAGTAACACCGGCCAAGTAACCAACCACCATGTAAATTCACGGAGGACCAAGAATTCCCCTGCGTTAGACACCCTAGGTTCAAAAAGATGTTCACATGTGAGAAGAACATCTTCCAACATTTAGCACATAAATCTCAAGCTAGTTCTTCACATAAAAGTCCTCCATCTCACTTTGCATGCTCTTCCACTTCAGCTTCCTTTGTCTTTTCAAGTCTTTCCTTAATAACACATACTTCTATTCTCCAAGCTAATCATTCATTTTCTCAAGATCTACCAACTCAACTTGGCTACCAATACTTAGGATTCTCCTACCAAGCATTGTATCCAGCAAAGGCATTAGGGAAAACTTCCTATCATCCTTCTCAATAGTAAACACATTCTTCACACAATCATACATAGCTCTACAATCAAATTGCCAAGGTCTACTATTCATCTTCACAATATCACATAACACAAGATCCTTATACTGGCCAATCTGAACATCAATGAAACATTATTCTCTCCCTTCTAGAGCATGATCATCTTGCAACCAACCAATCCTATAAGGACAAGGATGCTTCATTCTATTCAAACCAAGTTTCTGAACCATGTCCTCATCAACAAGGTTATCAGTACTACCACTATCAAAAATAACATTACAAAGTTTACCTCTAGACTTGCATCGAGTCCTAAACAAGTTACTCCTTTGAAAAGGTTCCTAATTTGTACCGAGAAATGTTCACCAAAGCAACAAGTTCTCAGATTCAAGTTCATTCTAAATGTTCTCATTCACGACAATAGTTTTTCAGTCACCAAGCTTCTTCTATGTGCACTCAAAAGAACAATGTCCTTCCTCTCCATAGTTATAACAAGTACCTTTAAAGATAACTCTACCTATCTTCTTCTTCAATTCTATAGGTTTCTATTCATCTTTTGTATTAGTTGATTTATCCTTCACCAAGTGATCAATCTTCTCCTTCCCTTAGGAGTTACCATGTTGTTTCCTCTTCAACTTGTCTTCTACCTTCAGAGCATACTGATAAGCATCTTCAATAGAATCAATCTTCAGCATAGCAAGCTCATCCTAAATATTGAATCTCAAACCATTCACATACCGAGCTACCTTTTCCTTACCAAGTTCTCTATGTCCAGACCGAATAGTAAGCTTGTAGAACTCCTTGATATAATCTTCAACAGACAGATCCTTCTGCTTCAGATTCTAGAACTTCTTAAACAAGTCAAGCTCATAGTCCGTAGGTATGAACTTACCTTTCAACTTAGTCACCATCAACCTCCACTGATTGATCTTCATTTCACCTTCATCTTCTCTATCTCTTTGTAATTCTTTCCACCAAAGAGCAGCATGTCCTTTCAACTTAGGTTGTGCCAATCTCACTTGAAGAGGATCTTCAATTTCTTCTAGCTCAAAGAAATGTTCAAGTTCACCAATCCAATCAATCAAGTTCTCAAATTTCAAGGTACGAGAGAAAGTAGAAACTTCCATTTGGTAAATATTACTTAACTGAGCTCCAGATCTATGCAACTGAGCAGTTTTGTTTTCACTAGATCTATCCCTCCAATCATCACCACTAGATCCAGTAGCTTCAAATTCTTCAGTAGCTTCTTCATAACTATCCTCAGTACCAACATTCTAAGGTACACCAGTAAAAACTCTCATGATCTCAGCGACCATTTCATTCTTCATCAGTTCCATCTTAGATCTGAAATCTGATTTCACCTTCTCTGTAATCCTAGATTCCATAGTATCACATAGACCAACAATTACTCTAGGGTCCAATCTTCTTGGTGGCATCCTTAAATATTAAGAGAAACCCTCTACAACAAACCCTACATCGACCACCTTGTGACAATCTCCAAGTTGCATGCAAGTTAGATTTCAACCTACCACCTTGTAAATAGCTAGGGTATGATTTCACAAATTTATTGCCATGGATCTGCAACTCAGGTCATACAATCTCTTCACCAACAAGATCAATTTTGTAGGATCAACCCTCCCAAGATCAATCTTCGCTCCACAAGATCAACTATGCTCTGATACCACCTAACATGAACCAAGGTGTAGAGGATACAATTAAGGACAATCCAACCTTGCAGCTTTAGAACAACACAGTGGAATAACACAACACAACAATTGTTTCAAATCAAATTTCTATTAACATGCCTAGCTATAAGGCTTTCTGGTTTAGGGACAATTACAATCAGAAACAATTCTGCAAGATCTTCAAGATCCAATAAAATTCTAGCTAGTTCAGTCCTGAAAACTATCAGCAATTGATGGAAACCATAAGGCAGATCTAAATTTGAGCTCGCAAGCCTCCAAGAAATCTCCTTGTCTCCAAGTAAGTGCCCACTAGGTCTACTATTACAAGCTATTAGATAACAATCTAATCTACAAGATCTCGAGGGATCTTTTCCACAACTTCACTTATCTACTACCCTCATATCTGCTTTCATGATCCTCTAAGTCATCTCCTAAAACATCTACCTAAACACCCCTTAAATACTAATCATCAGCCACAAGTCAGCTGGATGACACCCTTAACTCCTACAAACAAATATTAAATGCCATACAAGTCGGCTTCCAAATAGCCTTACAAACATTTAATTCAACATGTCAGCCTATAACAACAGGTACCAACAATAAATGCACCAAGTCGGCCCAAAAAATCACACAAAACTCCAGTTGGTAAACCAAAACTACCGAGTGCTAGAGAAACAACTGAGCAATAGTGAAACAACTGACCATGCTAAGCAACATCAAGCAATGTAGGCATTACCAAGCACTAGTTCCACTAAGCACCAAAGGTTCCACCGAGTTCATTCAATGACTATGATTCCTTCAATAACTGAGATCATAGGTTAAGGCTGCAACTGAGTAACATTAGCCAAGTAACCAACCACCATGTAAATTCACCAAGGACCAAGAATGCCCCTACATCACTTGAGCATGTTGCATTATTCTATTATGAAGAAGAGATCAGAATTGAACAAGTTAATGTGGTTGGTAATTGAAGATTTTTGTATACATCGAGTCAGTCTTGTGTATACTGAGTGATAGTAATAATTGAGCTAGTTGTTACTGACACATTTAGTATTAACCAAGTATGGATAAAAACACTAAATGTTATAACAATTGACAGAAATTGATGAGCTAAAAATTGCTTATGATTTTGAGGTAAGAGATGAAGTTTTTTATAAGATCCACAGCTAGAAAAATTTAGAGATGATCAAAGGGAAGAGAATGAAACGTGTTATTGACACATCTTCTGAGGAATCTTGAAGCAAAAAAATGGACAATGGAGATTAAGAGGAAAAATATAATGGTAGATATGAAAATGGTTTACACATCTATTTAAGAGACATGAGACTCATTGTTGAACTATGTCGGATTAATAGAGACTACAAAATATTTTGCGTGAAGACATTTCTCATGCATACCTGATCAAATTGGTTATAGATAGTTTTGGAAATTACTTGTATTTGGTAAATGAACCAAAAGATAGCTATCTTATCTTATTGAGTTGTTGAAAAAGTTTTAAAAAGTACATCTGAGAGTTTGGGACTGTAGGATAACTAATTTAATTGATTCACCCCCCCTCTTAGTTATCTAACAATTGGTATCAAATCATATTGGTTGCTTGGAGGAAATTTTTAAGGACTTGAGAAAAAGATCACAAGATGTATAAAGGGAAGTGCCTAAGATGAACAAAGATAACTTTTTGACATGGAAAAGAAGGATGAGGCTGCACATATCTGGAATTGGAGAATCTTCTCTTCAACTCCTAGACAATGGCTACATACAACCGACTATTGGATCTTTGACAGTTGATCAGCTAAGAGACAAACATGAACACAATATAACAATGATGGAGATAGCTATTGCCCTATCTGATGTAGAATTTGAAGATGTCAAAACATGCACTACAATGAAAGAAATGTGGGACAAACTTGTACTAGTTCATGGATGATATGTAAATGTACTGAGGGTGAGAGCTAAAAGCCTTAGAGGTAGATTTGATGATATGAATATGAAAGAAGGTGAGAACATCACACATTACTCTAACCAAATCAAGGAGGTGGTCCATGCTATCTGAGGAGTGGGAGGTGTTATTGATGAAGACACTATTGTGAGTAAAATACTGAGAACCTTTTTGCCTATTTATGCTATCAGAATCTCTACTATTCATGAAATGAGATCTGCACTGAACAACGTTCTTAAACTTGATAGTCTAATTGGTAAGTTGACTACTTTTGATCTAAATAAATATGATAATAGTATTGTACTGAGTGTTGAGTCTGCATTTATGTCATCCTTAAATATTGGTAATTCCAACAATAAATATAGCATAAGAAATGAAAGTGGCAGTGATAGTGAAGATGAGCTTGATGAGCTTGAAGAACTTATGTCTAGGAGACTTCAGAAAGGTAAAGGAAGGTAAAAAGGAAATTTACCTTTAGCATGTTTTAGTTGCAAAAAGATTGGCCATATTGCTGCTAGATGTCCTAATAGGAAAGATGAAGATAAAGATAATGACCGATTTGGTGATGGAAAGTTTGGAAGAAGAGGTAATTAAGATTAGATGGGAAACTGACACTATGATAGAAGAAACAACTAAGAATACAAAGACAAAGGCAAGATGACATGTTACCTTGTTGGAGATGATGATAATAATACTGAGACCAACACTGATGAAGATGTTGAGGTGGTATTCATAGCAATGAAAGATGATTAAGAAGAAGAAAGGTATGTAGAAACAACACTTATATCTAAAGTTAGCAAGAATGATACATGGATTATTTATAGTGGCTGTACAAATCATATGACTAGTGATGAGGACAAATTTGAATACCTTGAACACTATAATGGAGGATCTGTTAAAATGGGAAATGATACACCTTGTCTAATGAAATGAAAAGGGTCTATCTTGTTGAATAATAAGATTAGATGTGATAATGCATATTGGGTGAAAGGACTTAACTATAATCTATTGAGTGTATCAAGGTAATCTATTTTATCTTGACAATGTTGAAACTTCTTGTTTGTTGGCTAGAAATGAAGATGTGTGGTTGTGGCATAAGAGGTTGTGTCATGTGATTTTTTTATAAAATTTTTAAGATCAGTAAGAAGAGAAGAGTTAGAGGTTTACTGAGTCTAACTAAACCTGACCATGTCATGTGCAGTCAATGTTAGAAAGGGAAAATGACTAGATCTAGTTTTAAAAGAAAAGACTATTCTTCTAAAGGTATTTTGGAGTTGGTACATACTGACTTATGTGGTCCTATGAGAACTAAGATTTATTATGGTGATAAATATTTCATTTTATTTGTTGATGACTACTCTAGGATGATGACAGTTATGTTTTTGAAAGAGAAATATGAAGCTTTCACATTGTTTAAGTGGTATAAAGATAAAGTTGAAAACAAAACTGGGAAGGATTTAAAATGCTTAAGATCTAATAGAGGAGGTGAGTTTATTTCTAATGAATTCACTAATTTTGTAATGAGCATGGAATTAAAAGATAGGTTTCTGCACCAAGGACACCACAATAGAATGGTATTGTAGAAAGAAGGAATCGATCTATAGTTGATTGTGTGAGAACACTGATGATTGAGAAAGATGTTGCACAAATGTATTGGAGAGAAGCTATTAGCCCTTCTGTATACACCTTGAACCAATTTCAACTGAAGAAAGATACCAATAAGACACCTTATGAGCTATGGTTTGGCTACACATTGAATGTAAGTTATCTCAAAAATTTTGGAAGCACATGTTACATTTTGAAAGATGATAGAAATGGTAAATTTGATTGTAAAGGTGATGAAGGAATATTTCTAGGATATCCTACTAAGAGAAAAGAATATAAATGTTCCAACAAGGCTTCTAACAAAATGATTGAAAGTGCTAATGTGAAAGTTGATGAGTTTGCTGAGAAGAATGATGAAGAAAGAATGAAGGAACCAAAAGACTATGGTAGGTTTACATATATTGAGCATCTAGACTATCTACCCAAGCCACAGGCTGAGTCTATCGAGTGACAGGAAAATGCTACCGAGAATCAGAAAATACAAACCGAGAACCAATTAGATGCTACCGAGGAAGAAAATGAACCTGAACCTAATGATGAGAAAAGAAGAGAGAAAGTATTGGTGAGATTTGTTAGAAGACACCATCCAGAGAACCAAATTATTGGAGACAAGAAAGCTGGCATGATGACACAAAGTAAGTTAAGACACAACACATGTTTAGTTTGTGAATTTGAGCCTAAGAATGTTAGAGATACACTTGAGAATGATGAATGGATTAAGGCAATGAATGAAGAAATTGAACAGATAGAGAAAAAAAAAACATGGACATTGGTACTGAGATTGAGTGATAAAAATTTAATTAGTACTAAGTGGATTTTCATAAATAAGTTGAATTAGAATGGTGAAGTATCTAGAAACAAAGACAAACTTGTATGCAAGGGACATGCACAAGAAGAAGGTATTGACTATGGTGAAACTTTTGCACTAGTAGAAAGACTTGAAGGAGTCAGAATTTTACTTGCATATGTTGTACATAAAGGATTAAAAGTATATCAAATGGATGTGAAATCAGCACTTCTGAATAGAATTCTTGAGGAAGAAGTCTACATAGAACAATCTAAAGTTTTTGTTGATCCAAATCAGAAGAACATGGTATGTAGACTACACAAAGAATTGTATGGACTGAAACAAGCACTGAGAGCATCGTATTAAAGATTAAATGATTATCTTATTAGTATTGGATTTGTGAGGACAAGTGACAATAACAATTTTTACATGAAAGGAGAATTTGATGACAATATTCTGATTGCTGAAAATTTTGTTGATCATATAATATTTGGAGGACATGATAATATTTACAAATATTTTGTTGATGAAATGAGAAAAGAGTTTGAAATGTCAATGTTTGGAGAGATTAAATTATTTCTAGGTTTGCAGATTATACAAAAAAATGATGGGATTTTCATAACACAATCAAAATATATCAAGTGTTGAACACTTTTGGCATGGAAGATTCAAAACTAGTAGGTACACAGATGGTCACATGATGTAAGTTGACAAAAGATGATGAATCAACCAAGGTAAATCAGACACTGTATAGATCAATGATTGGAAAAATGATGTATGTGGTACACACTAGGCCTGATATAGCACACACAGTTGGGATTGTAGCAATATTTTTTCCTAATCCTAAGGAATCACATATAAATGTTGTTAAAAGGATTTTGAGATATTTGAAGAAAACTAAAGATTATGGTTTATGGTACAAAAAGGAAGGCAATTTTGAACTATGAGCTTACATTGATGCAGATTGGGTTGGAAACATTGATGATCAGAAGAGTACAATCAGTGGAGCATTCTTTTTGGTAGACAGACTTGTAACATGGATAAGTAAGAAACAACCATGTATTTCTCAGTCTACTACTGAAGCAAAGTATGTTGTTGTTGTTGCTAATTGTTCAAATATTGCATGGATAAAATAATTGTTGGAAGGACTAAATGAGGTGATCACTGATCCAGTGATTATATATTGTGACAATAGAAGTGCTATAAATATTTCTAAGAATCTAGAGATGCATTTGAAAACAAAGTACATATATATTAAATATGACTATTTGTGGGAACAAGTACAAGAAAAGAAAGTGAAACTAGAGTTTGTGAAGCCTAAAGAACAACTTGCTAATATATTTACCAAGCCCTTACCAAAGGAGAATTTTGAGTACTTAAGGACTAGACTAGGGTCCATCCCCTATCTATCGGTCACTAAGGTGATCAGGAGGTTTCATGAACCTATACTTTATCAGAAAATCATTCATGTTGATGCATATAGCTCACACTTTAGGATTCCTAAGGTTGTGAAATATTGTAGAAGTTGGGATAGTGAATTGTATATCAGTACATGAAGGTACTTGATCTAGACTAAACAACAAAGAACTACTTGGCTACTGAAGAGCTATTTATTTTCTTTTGGCATTGTAAAAGGGAGAGAGATTTTTATGAAATATTGGGAGAGATATTTCAATGAAACATCTATCCACTACAGGGAGAGAAAGAATTAGAGAACTAAAGAAGATCAAATCTGCAGGGAGAGTCTACATGAAATATTGTTTTAGTGATTAGACATATTAAATATCAAGCTAGGGAAAGCTTATCGAGCTACAACATTTATCTATATAGTTTTAGAACAAATGTTTGGTGTGGTATTGCATATTTCATATTTTTTGTGTTGCCATCAATGCCAAAGGGAGAGATTGATGACCTACAACTGATTGAATATCTTGATGAACTAAAGACATAATGATCAGATATCACCGAGCTATCAAAGATATATGTAAGATAATTAAATCAGTCAATATATTGTCATTGATGTTAACTAGTTTTGAATATACTTGTCATGATAGTTACAAACAGTTGAACATCTGTAGAAGAAAGAAATGGTGAAGAAATGAGATATCTACATAAGGACAAGATGGATATGACAAATAAGGATAAGATATACATTGGGTAACTTATTGATGAGTCTATGGCATTATGTTGTTGACTTGAGCATGTTGTATTATTCTATTATGAAGAAGAGATCAGAATTGAACAAGTCAATGTGGTCGGCAATTAAAGATTTCTATATACACTGAGTCATTCTTGTGTATACCAAGTGACAGTAATAATTGAGTTAGTTATCACCAATTTATTTAGTATTAACTAAGTATGGATGAAAACATTAAATGTTATAACAATTGACTGAAATTGATGAGCTGGAAATTGCTTATGATTCTAAGGTAAGAGATGAAGTTTTTTATAAGATCCACAACTGACAAAATTTAGAGATGATCGAAGGGAAGAGAATGAAATGTGTTATTGACACATTTTCCAAGGAAGCTTGAAGCAACAAAATGGATGATGGAGATTAAGAGGCAAAATCTAATGGCTTATATGAAAATGGTTTACACATCTATTTAAGAGACATGGGATTCAGTTTTGAACTATGCCGGATGAATAGAGACTCCAAAATATTTTGCGTGAAGACTTTTTTCATGCATACTTGATCAAATTGGTTACATACAGTTTTGGAAATTATTGGTATTCAGTAAATGAACATAAAGATATTTATCTTATCTTACCAAGTTTTTTGAGTTGTTGAAAAAGTACATCTGAGAGTTTGGTACTCTAGGATAACTGAATTAACTGATTCACCCCCCCTCTTAGTTATCTAACACTTAAGAAGTGCAACTTATGGTAGCTCGATCAAAATCCTCCCCAAGCTATTGTTTTGAATAATTAATAGGATATAGTAAACTTAGGCTTGATTCCAAGATTTCAAAAATTCTATGGTGCATAATTTGTAAGGAGATGCCACTAGGAGAGAGACTTTCCTATATCATAATTATTTACCCTGAAATCCCTTCTTATCACAAACCAAAGACCTAGAAACACCTTTATAAATAACTTGAAATCAAGCTCAGGCTAGTTTGAAGTGGATTTATAGTCTTTTATCTTGTCTTGTCCAAATTTATTTTCTTGTAGGATTTCTCATTTTGAGGATATAGAACCATAGATTGTTAGTATTTCTATATTCGGTCACTTATTTAGTGCTTATATATCAGTTCATTTATCAAAGGCTATAAATTGAGCTATATTTAATATCGAGAATGTTGATAATACTTTCTTGTTATGAGAAGATTAACATTATCTCCTCTATTTACTTATAGATATACGCATTTGTAGTGTCTCCTTAATTATTGAGGAAACAAATCTTGCATAATGATAAAAGTCCCTCAAGGAAAATATCCTACCTATTGTGTCTTTTTAGAAATTCTAATTTAATAAATTAGATCCATGTGTCTTGTTGGAGAAGCTAGTTTCATAATTTTAGCTATTCTTCATTGTCACGTATGTAAAGAGGTTGGTTTCCATCTTTGTGTGGACACCTAAAAATATTTCATATTAATTAAATTTATTTAATTAATAATCTTTGTGACATTGTAATTTATTTTAAATAATTAATCATTATTATCATATTCCTCTATCTACTTAATTATAATTATTTAATTAAGTTGGGTTCACTATCTAAGGTATTTGAATTTAATTTAAATACTCCCCTCTCCAATGTATTAAATCTATTTTAATGCATGTCCCTCATAAATCCTTTTTGAATAAATCTCTATTTATTTAAATCCCTCCAAATCCTAATATTCTTCTAAGCATGGATTAATATAAATTTAATTTAAATTAATCTAAAACCCTACCTAAAGCTTAGCCTACACCCATCACCTCACTTGCTAAACCTATTCTCCCACCTAATCATCCCTCTAATCTCACTTAAAAGGTGATTCCTAACCTCATTAGAACTAATGGGTTGCTCAAACACATGTGGGAAACTCTTCCCAACTTCCCAAGGAAGCCACCCAACTTCCTTAAATTCTCTTAACTTCCCAAGGAAGCCACCCAACTTCCTTAAATTCTCTTACATTTTTTTTCCCCACACTCTTCCCCAAAGTTTCTCACACATGTGAGAAACCTTGAACCACTCAACCTTAAATGCCCATCTTTTCTCAACTTGACCTTACAAAATAGCCATCCCTTCTAAGCCTATGTGGATCCTATGTGGATGCCACATATGTGCCACCTCATCCAAGCCCTCTCTCTCCCTCCAAAAATCTATAAATAGAGGCCTCTCCAAAACAATTCATCTTTCAATTTCATGCATTGTTATCATGTTAGTTTAGCTCTAGAATTCTATAGTATTTTAGCATTGTTAGTTTCCTTTCTTGCTTTCAATTCTTAGCTGAAATAGCATAATCCTAAATGGTAAATGAATCATTTTTTTCTTTAGCATTGTAGTTTCCTTTCAATTTTAATCACAATATCATTCTTAATGGTTAATGAATCTCAAATCTTGCATAACATTCCTAGTTTAAATCTTCATCTCCATCTCTTGCATCTCTTGGAATCCTAGGGGAAAAACTAGTTTTTGTGCCATTTTGGAATCTCCTTACCTTTAATATAGGCTTAATCATCCTTGAGTTTCATTGGGGACACTCTCATAGTTTTTGGAGAGAACATCCACATTCTCCTATAAAGATAAAATAAAACGGGGCTTGGGTGCTCCCATTTTCGCTCAATCAGAGGTGGTGTGAATTGAATTTCTTGTTATATGTTGCATGCATGTTTTTGACTAATGTTTGAGCATCTACACATTCTCTTCATGGGTTAGGTTCAATAAATCTACATTTTGGCATGCCCGATGACACACCCACCACACAAACTTGCTCCCTTTTTGAGGATTTTCATCAAATATATTCGAAACTCTAGAAAAGATCGTACTAGTATGTGAGAACCCTAATATGATTAAACTCTTCCTAGCCCTATTTACTCATACTAAATGTGCCCAATACTCATACTACAAATGCGCATTACTCGTATTGGCCTCTTTTATATTCTGTCTTCTTTTTTATTGTATTTTCTTTGTAATTTTGTTTGCTCGTACTGGAACCCCTAGATACTCATACTGAACATGGTATATAGTCATATTATAACTCTCTATTAGGATTTTTCTCATACTGTTATGTTTTTTTTTCTCGTACTAGTCTGTGCACAAAAGTCTCCTGCTCTGTTTGCTCATATAGAAAATAAAGAGCAAATTTACGGCCTCAAATGTTAATGTTTTTGGTTTTTGGTGATTATT
Organism: Chamaecyparis obtusa; assembly: GCA_027943335.1. Lineage (NCBI taxonomy): Eukaryota > Viridiplantae > Streptophyta > Pinopsida > Cupressales > Cupressaceae > Chamaecyparis > Chamaecyparis obtusa. The sequence continues at coordinate 82,173 of BSBK01006848.1, forward strand.
ATGGTTTTATATTGTGCTTGACCATCTTATTTTCTAGTTCTAACATGTTTTTGTAGGGCATATCATAAAAAGAATGCTTTTCAAATCCATAAACACCTTAAACTACTAACATTTTAGTTGTAGAATGCTTGCCAAAGAATCATCTTGAAACTACTAATCTATCTATCTTGTAGGTTGCCTAGGAGATGTGAACAAACTTTGTGTCTTCCTTACTATTTTTCTAGGATTGTTAATAAAAGTTCACTTGTAGTGTTTTTTCAAGTGGTAGGGGATTACTTTCTTGTCTCTTTTAGACAATAAAAAAGGTAGATCCATTTGGCACTATACTTTAATAGGAATTTTGGGAAAGAACAAGCATGTTTGATGTGATTGAGAGAAAACAACATTAGATAGGAGAGTATGCTCTTTTCTGATGCAAGGGCAAGGAGCAAGAGGGGCCAAGGTATGGCACACCCTAATGATCCAAGCCTGCAACACACACATGAAAGAAATAACAATGACAAAGTGAGAGAGAGAATACCAGATCTTTCATTAATTTGCATCAACATGAATCATACATGCTGGGCTGTAAGGCCTTCCCGATTATGGCCTGATATTACAATGAAACTCAAAAATCAGCAAACATGCAAGGATCTGATCCAAAGTATAGCATCTATCTTCTAACTTTCCTCCCCTAAACTACTACCAAACATCTACATTTATACAAGAAGCTACTGAGCAACATCAGCCTTCAGATCCATAATAAATGGAAGTAACCGTCAGATCTAGGAACACACACTTCCCAATGATGGATTCCAACATTAATTTTGTGATCCAATATAAATGCACAAGTCGGCCTCAACAAGAAACAAAACTAAAACCCATTAGTAAGCAAGGTAACCGAGCAGCAAACAGGCAATGCCAAGCGCTAGAGAATTAACTGACTACCCAGGAGATAATCGATGACACTCGGTAACCAAAGGAAATTGACCAACTATTAACCAACTCAGTTAAAGAAGAAACCAAGAAACACAACTACCGACCAACTCGATTAAAGTAGGAACTGAGCGACACAAACAAACTCCAAATATTTTTGGTGACACGGGATTGCCAAGGACCCAAGATGCTCCTGCATCATTTTCACCTTGAAAAAAAATAAAAAATATAGAGTCCTCTCATTACCAATCCATGCTTTTTGATTTCATCATTTAGATGGGCCTATTAGTGAGGTAAAAAGCTCTCAGGAATGACCCACATGAGAACAAGGTGCTAGCCCACCACTCCAAATCGTGTTAATAAAATTTTCTTTTTGGGGTTAAAGCCTCAAAAGCCAGATGACATTTGATCTTATACTCAGCTCTCACCTAACTTATTAGTAGGGCCTCATGGTCTAAATCACATTTACATGACTACTTGTGCCAAGGTGCTTTGTGGGGCTATATTACTCAATTATACTTGCACAAACACAAAGAGTGTGTTTGAATAGAGAACCTTATTAAAATTCATTAGATAGAAGCTATCCAATTCACCCTCGAATGATTGATAATCCAAGTGAAAGGAGGATAGTAATTGCCCCAAGACATTGACCATATTATGTCTTCCTGAGCATTTGGAGTCAGATAATACGACATCATGATTGGAGCTATTATGTTCTTGGTGATGGTCATATTCTGATTAGCTCTTAAAGTGTACCTAATTCTGCGAGTGAGGATTTTCATATTCAACTAACTCCTTAGGGTACAAAGTGTGCTTGACTATTTGCAACAAGGAACTATCAATTAAATATGCACATTCTGAAAACATTGTCAATTTCATTGTCATCATTGGTTGTATCCCGTAAGGTTTCTTTTTCCCTTGCCGAATTATTTTCAAGACACATGATTGTTATCTTTTGGTTTTAATACTTAAATTTGGGTCCTTTTCCATTGGAGAAGAAATCAAATTGAAAATCCCAAGTGATCTAATTTATCCAACATCTTTGAACCTAAGAACTATCCAAATCATTTGTCCACAAACATTGGTCAAACAATCTCAAGCACTCTCCTTTCAAGATATGACTAGTTTTGTGAAACACAAGAAAGAAAAGCTACCAACTGCCCGTGTGTATCAAGAGAAGAAAGTTATTCAACATAAACTCAAGGATCATCAACCTAACCTAACTGCACTCAAATAGTAGATCAAGTATCAAGAAAAACTTGATAGAATAACCTACAATGCAAAGGTCATACAATTTGGAGCACGTATCCAAATCAATCAGTGCTTTTTACCCTTGAAAGTGAAGATTAGTTAGCTTATCACACACCACATCCTTACAAATCCCATGAAACTATCTCAGCATCCTTGCATCCTTGCATCATAGGTCATCCTTTAGAAGCATTTGCATCATCTCCTTAAAATAGCCTCATTTAAATTAAATCTATCATAATTAATGTAAAATTCTAAACAAAATTAAAATAATCTAAAATCTAAAATCCAAAATCAATCCAACCCATCCAAATCTCCACCTAATGCCTTGTCACTTTTGAGTTTCTCACATCCTTATCCTAAATCAAACCAATCTTATAGCTTCACCCTCTAACTAATAATTTTATAGGGTAAGCTCATACTTGTCTTTGTAGGCCTCATCATCTTGATCTAAAGCTTGGCATTCATTGACAAAACTCATGTCTTCCAAAGATCATAAGTCTATCTGAGATTGATAATCCCACCATCTTGATCCAACACCAAGAAGAAGGAACTCATTCTCATTTGGCACTAGGTAATCCTTAGATCTTGTGACATCCCCTCCATCCTAATCAATCATGATCCAAGCATCCTTAGCTCATCCAGGTTCATCCTAAATCTTGCATTTATCCTTAGCTCATACTTAGGACTATCCTATCCCCATCCCTATATATCTTTAGGAACATCTTACATTTATCCTCATCTACATTTTCATTTTTTCATCCTAGGATTTGCATTTTATGTCTGCTGAGACATGATCAAAGAAGAGAAATAATACGGAACCCAATCTTGCCACTAGTTCATTCGATCCCAATGATCCTAAAAACATGATGATAACATATGATCCACAATAAAAAGTGAAAATTGAGAATGTATGGGTAGAGCCAACCAAAATCCCCACCATGAATTCCATGGAAGCATTTATGAGCTATCCTGGATATGCAAAAATGGTTAGTGAAATCATAGCTCAGAATCATCTTTTCATTTTGGCTAACTACACACAAGAGGATACTCTCATTCCACCAAAACTCCATCACTTCAAACCCGTAAACCCTTCCAACACCTTCCATACAGTTGTGCAACAAATCCTTGACCCTAGCTACGAACTACCCCAGGTGACCTTGCACATTCCCCATCTCTTGCAATCTAGCACCACCTTCCCCATAATGCAAACAATGACACAATAAACTCCCTTTGCTGTCATGGGACCACCACATCCACCAGAAACATCTTAAGATATCACTCAAGAATAGAGCTTCACACAAGAACCACTTCCACCTCCTCCCCAAATCTCCACAAAAGTAACACCTCCTCCTTTTTTAAGCCAAGCCTTCTCATTAGTACCACCATTCTAGGGGGAAATGAAAGCACCTCCTTCCACCATGTATCAAGTCTTCTCCCAAGAACCAATCCCACATGTGACTCAATTTGCCTCTACACAAGTGTCCCTCTCATCTTTCATTTCCAACACTCAAGCCCGACAACCTTCTTTCATGAGAGGGATGTCATTCATGGGTTCTCAAAACAAGCTATCAATATCACAAATCCCCACTAGTGCGGACGCATTCCCAATCACCTCCATGTTGCAACTTGCAACTAGGATAGGTTTTGCCTGGGGCCTTACTCAAGCACAAATGCATGCCTTAGAGATACAACCACAATCATCCTATCCCACAAACCCACAAGCAATCTTGCCTCTCATATCACAACTTCCACTCCAACCTCCACCTACATCTCTTTCCACATTCAGCAATTATCTTTCCATGTCATCCACCATCTCTTAAACTGTGCCACTACCACAGCTGCCAAGTTCCTCTCATCTTGCTAGCTATCTTGCACAACCACCTCCTATCACCATCATCCAAGACCTATTCCTCTACTCAACAATGCAAGAATGCACCCTACCTACATCAACCAAGCATAAGGCCAATCCCATCAATAATCCACACCTTTCTACCAATCTCCCTAATAATAGAAATACTTCCTTGCATAACACTAACATCCCCTAAATCCATAGCAAAAACAAGCAACACCATATCACACACATCAACATTCCAATAATAATACATTTCCCAAAAAATACCTTTGAATCTATTCTAGCCTACCTACATAGTTGACCAATCTCTTTATACAATCCCACAATACCCACATCAAAACCATCCATATTCGCCTATGCCATTAGATCCCTTCCCAATGGAAGTACCCACTCCAACACTCATCAATTCAGAATGGGAAGAAATGAAGAATGCTCTCAAAGAGCTTCGTGTTGGTGCATAAAGAAAGATGTTCAAATTTGAGGAGGTTTGTCCTTATCCTTTTGACAAATCTATCATAGTGATTCCCTTCCCTAAGAATTTTGAGACTTCCAAATTTGATAAATATTAGGGGAAGAGAGATCTAGTTAGTCATGTTAAATAATTTTACATGGCTTGCCAAGAGGTTACCTACAACAACAATTTTTTCATGCGCCTCTTCCCCAAGAGCTTGGGAGGAACCGCTATAGAGTGGTTCTATAAGATACCAAATGGGTCAATCACAACATTTGCAGAATTTTCTAAGAAGTTTGTGGTGCAATACACACACAATGTTGAGAATGAGCTATCCCTATTGGACCTATAAAATTTGAAACAAAAGGGAGGTGAGAGATTGACCGATTATTTACAGAGATGGAAGAACCTCACCACTAGGCTTTCATATCAACTTCCAGAAGAGTATCTGACCAAAATCTATATTGACAATTTGCATCTGAAGTTATCCCACTCCATGCGAATGAATTGCATTTAGACTTATAAAGACATTAAGGAAAAAGGGATGTATATTGAAAGAGGCCTCTATGACGATGATACCATCAAGCATTACAAATAAAACACATATGATAAACCCACTAATCATAGACCTCATTACTGGAACAAGAATAATAATGTTATCACAGATGGAGCCACTGACACTAAGCATGTCCAAATTATTATAGTTGGGCCTACACCACTTGCCCCTAGATATAAGAAAGAACCACCAATCAACCAACACCCCATGCAACACTTGTTAACCTACAATTGATTGAATGTCTTGATGAAGATTAAGGAGGTCATCAAGCTGTTAAAGTCATATGTAAGATGATTAAATCAGTCAGTATGTTGTCATTGATGTCAACTAGTTTTAAATATACTTATCATGATAGTTACAAACATCTGAACATCTGTAGAAGGAAGAAATGGTGAAGAAATGAGATATCTACATAAGGACAAGATGAATATGATAGATATGGATAAGGTATACATTGGGTAAATTATTGATGAGTCTATGACATTATGTTGTTGACTTGAGCATGTTACATTATTCTATTATGAAGATGAGATCATAATCGAACAAGTTAATGTGGTCAGTAATTGAAGATTTCTGTATACACCAAGTCAGTCTTGTGTATATTGAGTGATAGTAATAACCGAGTTAGTTATCACCAATGCATTCTGTATTAACTGAGTAGGATGAAAATATTAAATGTTTATAATAGTTGACTAAAATTGATGAGTTGGTAGATGCTTATGATTTTGAGGTAAGAGAGATTTTTTTATAAGATCAATGACTGATTAAATTTAGAGATAATCAAAGGGAAGAGATTGAAATGTGTTATTGATACAACTACTGAGGAAGCTTGAAGAGGCAAAATGAACAATGGAGACTAAGAGGAAAAATATAATGGATCAGATGAAAATGGTTTACATGTCTATTTAAGAGACATGAGATTCATTATTGAATCTACTAGATGAATTAAGATTGTAGGAGAATTCCACAAAGACATTTTTCATGCACCACTGATCAAACTGGTTATAGACAAAACTGAGCTAGACTACAGGTATTACCAAGCATCAGATAATTATACACTGAGTGACGTAAGTTGGAGGATATAATAGAGTGAATTGATTATTGATCAAAAGAGTTATATTGATGTGTGTGAGTGATTTACACCTTCATGAAATAACAAGATTTAAAGAGAATTTACACTATTCAAAGCAAACTAATCTAAATAATGCACAAATTAATCTAAATATCTCATGGTTCTCTAAATTGAAGTGGTAAATGAGGCTCTCAGCTACAAATCCTCACTAGTGACACTCTAATTATGAGAATTGAACTAAGAATGATATGCAAACTAGATCTAATTATCAAATTCTAGCTCTATTTGATAAGAAATCTACAAAATGATCAACAATTTAAGCTAATTATCAATGAAAATTGCTAAGTGAGTGATGTGGATGCAAATTGCAAGAGCTTTGCTGCAATTCAAAGATATGGAGTGGATGAATAAAGCCTTAAAATGCCTTCTATTTATAAGATTTTCCCAAGGGTAGGGGGTAGAGTGAGATAACCATGGTTATGCTTGGGTAAGGTCAATTGGCTTTGCTTTGTCCCTAAATTGGGGGACAAACATTTAAATGGTTTCAAAAGGCTGGACCATTTCAACAAAAGTGAGTGATTTGTGTCCATTTTGTCTCCTTTTTTGCTTTGTTGAGGGAAATTATGATTTATTAATTAATTAAAGTAATTAAATTTAGCCATGAAGGGTAAGAGGTTCATTTTGATTTTTGCTTTCAACAACTATGTCATTAATTGAATTTAATCAATTTCTTAGTGTTTTTCCCCTTTTCAAGCTTTATTTAATCATTTAATCATTTAATTGAATTTTCCTTTGATTTGAATTGCCTTTGTTCCATTTATTGATTTTTCATATTATTTTGATGATTTGATGCACCTTTTGATTGAATTAAGCCTTTGCCAATTTTCCATGTCTACAAATACCCCTCTTTGAGTCGATGTGCGAAGAACACCGATTCAAAGATTCCCTTAGTATGATGATCTGATTCAGGTCCTGGTTCTGATATGCCTCTGATCATTCTGATTGATGTACTTCCTGATGATGATGATGTGCCTCTGATGATGGTGCTGATCTGATTCTGATGCCTCTGATATGATATGGATCCTGATTTGATGATAGGTCCTGGGTTCACTAATAAAGGTCCTCAGTTGATTGATTGCTGATATGTTGATAGATTTGATATGATAGCAGATTTGATATGAAACTGATATGAAATTGATTTGCCTCCTGATATGAAACTGATATGATACAATAACTTGATATGATACGATATGATATTGATATGCCCCACTGATAAATTTTTTTAATGTGATGCCCATTTGATACTCTGATGCCCCCTCAGAAAATAAAACATATTAATTCCTTGATTTGAACGATTTTGAGTAGTTGGAATATGTTTTGATTTCTGATACCGTTTAAAAGAAATAAGCAAGTTTTATTCATGCCCCGGCTAATGAAGATGTCATATAATAGGTCCAAAGTGCATTTTTAAGTGTTTATTAGGACTAATTTCACCTTAAATAGGGTAAAACCCCTCATTTTACTATTCATTTGCACTGTTCCCTCTTGAGATTTTGAGCTCTGATTTTAGCCCTTTTTACATGATGGTGGTCCCACATCGCGAGCAGCGGTTTGAGAGAGTGCGCCGGTTCAGTCTGAGAGCGACTGATGGTCCTCCGGTATGTCATTCAAATTTTCCTCATGTTTCGAAAGTTGCATTTATGACCTCATTTAATGCATTTTAAAATTTTGATTCTGCATTTGTGAAAAGAAATGTCACCTCCGTGCCTTTTAATTACGCCTGAAAATTTTTATTGTCGCCTCTGGTAATTGTAATATCACCTTCCTTAGGTTTGCTCACGCATTTAGAAAATCCTTTATCGCCTGTGGAAAATTGAATATCGCTTAGGGTTTTAAGCATTTTAATTGTGTATCGCGTGAAAACCTTGGATAATAAAATGTCGCTTGCAGAAAATCTTATACCGCGTCCGTGAAATTAAGTCACTCGAATCAATAAAATCATGCGTATAGAGAATTTGATGTCACATTTGGTAAAAGAAATGACGCCTGAAAGAAAAGTCGCGTAAGTGAAATTTTTTTTTTTAATGTTATTTGAGACTTTTCTAGGACGTCTGATTGCTCGATTGCGTCAACTTGATTGATATCGATTACGTCAATGAATTCAATCGAATGTTGAGTTAGGGTGTTCCCCTTGTTTGATTTCAACAATGAATTAGGACATTGGTAACTATAATATCGAAGAATAAGGTAAATCAATCTTCATCACGAATGATAGGTCATGGATCTAATCGTCCATTCATTTTATGCTCAAATGCTTAGAGACATAAAAACTAGGATCATCCTTCCTCAATGCTTAGAGTTAGGATTGATAGGTCTGATAGGTATATTTAAATTGATGACTATGATTGATTGTTTGATTTCCTGATAGTAAGTTACTCATGTGATTCCATTGTTTTGATTAAACAGGAGGATGTCCCTGTTCTGTACCTCCGGACTGTACCACACTGGGTGATGGAGCTTAGGGAGCAGTTGACTGATGCCGAGAGGTGAGTGCTTAGACGCTATGGTTTACTATGTGTATTAGAGCTTCCTCGGTTCCAGATGAACTGAGGTTTGATTACCGCTGTCGCGGAGCATTGGCACTCTGAGACAAACACGTTTTGGCTACCACAGGGCGAGATGACGATTACTCCTGAGGATGTTTATAGATTGCTACGGATCCTGACTCATGGAGAGATAGCATATTATGATGTAGTCTATGATGGGACGTATTGTCGATGAGTATTCAAAGATCCATCTATAGGTGATGATTGCATCTTATTGCCTCAGTTTGCCTCATTTCCTATTTTACCAGCGTTATTAGGTGCTATCATTGGTGGTGTATTATTACCTGATTGGCGAGGTTGCAGATTTTCAATGGGATGGGGTAGGATTATCAAGGATTTGCTACATCAGTCTCAATGCTTTGACTGGGGATCCTGTGTGCTGGCACAGCTTTATCATGATCTTCATGAGGTGGTTTATAGGAGATCAGCTTCATTATCTGCTAGGATTCATATTTTGCAGCTGTGGATATGGGAGCACTTACCAGTCAGTCGTCCTATATCAGAGCGAGATCAACCTTTAGGATATCCTTTTGCATGGCAGTATACTGGGATGGTGACACAGCATCACTTGGGTCATTTGGAGTATTGACGACGCCAGATTGATGATATGGATGAGGTCTATTGGAGACCATATGTCGAGGTCGAGGATTGGAGAGAGGATAGCTTGGAGTTACCATATATGTTTTCTCCTCGATGGATGATTGGGAGGATCGACTCTGTTCTTGAGAGATTCTTGGCAGGTAGAGTACTACGGCAGTTTGGGCGGATTCAGCCTATGCCTCAGGGATCTGCAGTGTGTGCTCGTTCTAGTGCAGAGAGGGCTACTTGGGGACACATGCCTTCATATGATGATGCTATTGAGAAGATATCACTGCTGGGTTATATGGACTGGGATATGAGGCTACACATTAGAGATGTCATGGTTACTCAGGAGTATCTAGCTTGGTTGATGGAGCATCCTATGACTCAATTTACAGACCCTGCAGAGCCAGTGCCTGGGCGAGATGATGATGGTGATGATGTCGGTGGTGGGAGGAGACGCAGAGGTAGACCATGAGGTAGGGTGGTGATTAGACTCAGAGGATGAGTGAGAGATGTACAGATATAGGAACCACCTCCTCCTCCTTCTCATCTTGCAGTAGCACAGAGACAGAGGATAGATCGTCAGGATCATGTGAGGGCTTCTAGGCAGGATCCAGTTGTAGCAAAGGATATGTGAGCAGTATTACAACAGGCTACCATGGATGGTCAGGATACAAGTGCATAGTAGATGCCAGCAGCTTTTTCCCATGATCGGGGAAAAGCTCCTATAGATACAGGTGATCCTCAAAGTACCTATGAGGTTGGGGAGAGTTCTAGTACTACCCAGCTGCGAGCAGATGTGGGAGCATTACGAACAGAGGTATCACAGATGTCTTCTATGATTCAGCAGTTAGTATCAGGTTTGGGTCCATTGGTTCCTCTCCTTGTTGCTATGGTTGGTCAGACGCCTCCTCAGCCACCTCAGCAGCCTCCATCACAGCCTCCTCCACAGCCTCCTCCAGGACCTCCTCCCAGTGGTGACAAGAGTTGAGCTATGAGTGCTCTTGTTGATCATTTGTGTACTGATGCTGAGATACTTGATGTTGTACCATATTCTTGTGACCTTGGTGTCACCTTTCCAGTTGTACTTTGATACTTGTTTGACATTGATGCCCCTGTTGATGGGCGATTATAGAGTTGATTTATGATATCATTGTTATACTTGATGTGTTGAGTTTTGAGTAGACATGTGATATGAGGACATTTATGATCTTTTCTTCTTTTTACTTGATGATATATGAGATTACCTTTAGATGCTGCTATATGCATTTATCTAATGCATTTGTTTTGGATGGATGTGTCTATGGATGCAACGTATCTTATGTATGATATACATAGATGGATGCATTTCTTTCTTCATGTATGGATGCATTTCTTTCTTCATGTATGGATGCAAGTTTTTTTTTTTTTTTGATATGTTATTCTCATGTATGCAATCTATATGTATGCACATGTAAATGATTTATTTCTTTCTTTTCCTTGGTAATATATCTATGTAATGATTAATGATATGGAATGAATGCAAAAAGTATAATCTCATGTTTTTATTGTAGAAAAGATGATATTGATTTGATGTTGTCCTTGCTGATTTAACCTTTTTGATGATGTTACGTACCCCCTTTTTGATGCAAAATGAAGCCCTTGAGAAAAAAAAAATGCACGTGCAATTAATCTAACATGAGAATGCATTTAACCTTTTATGAATGGAGCTAAGTGTCACTAGCTTTTAGCAAATAAATGCCTTGAGGATATATTTTCATCATTGAGCATTTGGGACCGAAAAGTCAATACAATCACCACTGCCGACAACCATGATGATATGAATATCGCTTTTTATTGCTCATATGGTAACCTCCATTTTGCTTTCGCATCGGTCTCGTCGATACAACTATCACTGATTACAAACAATCATGAGAGTATGAATACCGATTTTGTCAGATTCTATGTTGCAAGTGGATTTTGTCATTTAGATATGAAGAATCTAAATATCCAAGGTATCCAGTTGCATAAACAAACAAAGGTTAACTCATTGTTTTATAAGATAATCCTCGATGGTTCTTTGATGACCATGTCTTTAGATGAATTCTCATAAGGCAATGAATCTTCCTCCAAACAGTCACTTCATAGTCAAGAAAAATATCATGTCTTCATCATTGCCAATCTAGTCGAAACATCATTGATTAGCTAAAAAGACTTGATACAAATTGAATTAATGTAAGTAAACAGATTTTTAACCAACTTTTCAAAAGAATCTATCTAGGTGTTTTGCATTGTTTTCTGATCGTCAAATAATATTTCCAAGTGTTTTGATCATAGAATGATGTTTGATTTTTAATCCTGAATAATAAGTCAATTTAGGCTCAAGGATTTTGTTGTGGTAGTCAACTTCTTGGTTAGTAAACAATGATATCCATCAAAGGTTTACAAAAATCTGATCTCTCTTCTGAAAATGTTGATCCCTTTCTGCTTATGACTGAATCTTGCTCATTTGAATCCTTTTTGAGGTACCTACTTTCCAATCTATTTATGCTACCCCCAAGTGTTTGATGTATCAAGTTTGACAACTTTGGGCAATGCAAAGGATGATGCTACAAAATGTTATTATGACTATGTACAAATGATGGATGCAATGAAGGTTTAGACAAATGGGATGATGAGATGCATTATGTACACATGTGACTAGGAAAGAAATGACTTAAGGGAACCAAAAGTGCTTGTCGCCAAGTTTTCACCTTTGGGTGCTCTATTTTTTTTTTGCTACCGAGGCACCTATTTGCTAGGTTTTCACCAAGGCACTTTTTTTCTTTTCTTTTTTTTTTTTTTGTATTTTTCATTTTTTCTTTTTTTTTTTGTATTTTTCTTTATCACCTTGGCACCTATTTGCTAGGTTTTCACGAAGAGATAGTTTTTCAAATGTTTTTGCTTTCTTCATGCTCAATTTTCTACTGTTTTTGATCTTTCTTCTTTTCCAATGTTTTTGGATTTTCCATTTTCAAATGTTTTTGGTATTTTCAAGATCCCTTTTCAACTACGTACAATAATTATGATGCTCTCTCATCTGATACTCTTTATACTCTTTCATCGACTTTAGGTGTAGAACCTCTTCAAATGAATGCTATTTATGGGTTCTTGTAATTCTTCGCCATTACAATCTGATAACTTATATGTTCCAGTTCCAAAGGATGATACTATCACAAATGGGCCTATCCAATTAGCTTCCCACTTTCCTTTCTTTTCCCTTTCAACTTGATTTTTGGGATTTTCTCTTAGTACCAAGTCTCCTACTTGAAAAGTTCTTGGTTTGATGTGTTTGTTGTAATTGCGTGAAATCCTATTTTGATAAACTCTTAAATGCTCATAAGCTTGAGTCTGGTGTTCCTCTAACAATTCCAATTGTTGTAGTCTGGAAATCCTATAATCCTCATCAGTGATCAATCCTCTTAATGAAATCCGTAGAGATGGAATTTCAACTTCTAATGGTAGAACTGCTTCGGTTCCATAGACTAAAGAGAATGGGGTGGCTCCTGTAGGTATTCTGATACTAGTTCTGTAAGCCCATAGTGTGGGATTTATTTGCACATGCCAATCTCTTCCTGATTTGTTAACTGATCTTTTTAATATTTTGAGGATATTTTTGTTCGTTGCTTCAGCTTGTCCATTGCCTTGTGGATAATAAATGGATGATGAATGATGTGTTATGTGAAATGTCATGCAAAGTTCATCAATATCCTAATTTTTGAATTGTTTCCCATTATCCGTGATAATGGCATGTGGAATACCATAGCGGCAAATTATGTGGTTCAAAATGAACATTGAAATTTGTTTGCTGGTTGCTGTTGTTAATGGAACTGCTTCCACCCATTTGGTGAAGTATTCTATTGTTGTGATGATATACTTGTGTCCGTTTGAAGATGGAGGATGTATGATTCCAATCAAGTCAAAAGCCCATTGATAAAAAGGCCATGGTGTAATGAATGGGTGTAATTCTTGAGCTGGTGCATGTATCATGTTACCATGATATTGACATTTGCTGCATGTCTTCACAAATTGACAAGCATCCTTTTCTAATGTTGTCCACAAGTACCCTAAATGAAGGATTTTCTTAGCTAGATTAAGACCGCTTGAGTGTGACCCGCAAATGCCTTCGTGGACCTCGCGTAAAGCTAACTTAGACTCTTCTTCCTCTAGACATCTAAGTAACGTCCCATCTAGACCCTTACGATACAATGTGTCTGAAAGGATTAGGTAACGGGTGGCTTTGCGTATGAAATTACATTTTTGGGCATGAGTTTGGTCTATGGGGAGTACTTGGTCTTTAAGGTAAGTATAGATGGGTCCATACCAAGGAGCGTCATGTCTATGTAAAAGAGCAACAATTTGGGTGTCAGGAATGTTGAATGCCGGTTTTACCAACTCTTCCACCAAGAACTCATACTTCTCATTTTGATCTGGTTTTTGTAACAATGAAGCCAAGGTAGCCATGGCATCTACTGCTCTATTCTTTTCTCTTGGAATCTGTTCAAATGTAATCAAAGCAAAGTACTTCTTCCATCCATCAATCAAGGTTTTATATTTCATCAATGTTATATCTTTGGTATTGTATTCATTATTAACCTGATTGATTATGAGTTGGGAATCCCCATACACTTGTAATTCTGCAATATTCCATTCCAAAGCCATTTTGATGCCAATGACTAATGCCTCATATTCTGCTATGTTATTGGTGCATGGAAATAAGAGTTTATAGGACTTAGGAATGGTGTACCCTTGAGGGGTAACCAATAATATACCTGCTCCAGAACATCCTTGTGTGTAAGATCCATCAAAATATAATTTCCATGTCTTTTCTTCTATGTTGATAATTTCTGCATCTGGAAATTCAATTTGCATGGTTTGTGTAGACTCCATTGGGTTATTTGCTAAGTGATCTGCTATCACTTGTCCTTTAATTTCTCTTCTATCAACATATTCAATGTCGAATTCACTTAGGATCATGACCCATTTTGCTATTCTACCTGTTAAGGCAGTTTTACTTAGCAAGTATTTGAGAGGATCAATCTTGGCAATTAATTTGATCTTATGCATCAACATATAATGTCTTAGTTTTTGAGATGCAAAAACCACTGCTAGACATGCTCTTTCCATGAATGAATAATTGAGTTCATATTTTATTAAGGTTCTACTAAGATAGTAAATTGCCCTTTCTTTTCCTTGCTCATCTTCTTGTGCCAACAATATGCCTAGAGACCTTTCTGTGGCTGATATGTATAACAACAGTTCTTTACCCTTGATAGGTGACATAAGAATAGGTGGGTTTATCAAATAAGTCTTCAAAATAGCGAAGGCCTTATCACATTCTTCATCCCACATAAATGTAGTGTCCTTGTGTAGCAATCTGGTGAAGGAGTGACACTTTTCTGCTAATTGAGAGATAAATCTCCTTATTGATTGAATCTTTCCTTGTAGTGACCTCATTTGGCTAATATTTCTTGGAATCTCCATTTCTAGAATGGCTTGTACTTTTTCAGGATCAACTTCAATGCCTTTTGCTGACACTATATAACCTAATAACTTGCTAGATTGGACACCAAAGGCACACTTCTTTGGGTTTAATCTAACTTTGAATTGTTCTAACCGAATGAATATTTTTCTTAGGATTTGTAAATGCTCTTCTCTATTGTGGGATTTTGCTAGAATGTCGTCCACATAATCTTCTAAGAAAGTGTGCATAATTTCATGGAAAATAGTTGTCATGGCCCTTTGATATGTAGCTCCATCATTTTTTAAACCGAAGGGCATGACATTCCAACAAAAAGTACCCCAAGGGAAAGTAAATGCTGTCTTTTCTTGGTCTTCGGGAGCAATCTTTATTTGGTTGTAGCCACTAAATCCATCCATTAATGAGTACATTGCGTGACCTGTTGTCAAATCCACTATGGTATCAATGCTTGGTAATGGGAAGTCATCTTTGGGACAGGCAAGGTTTAAATCCCTGAAATCCGTACACACACAGATAGATTTATCATGTTTAGTAACCGGCACAATGTTAGAGATCCAATCAGCATATGCTATTGTTCTTATGAACCCCACCTTTAACAATTTTTCCAATTCTGCCTTGACTAGGAGAGCCACATGTGGGTGCATTTTCCTTAATTTTTGCTTCACAAGTTTAACTCTGGGTCTAACATTCAGATGATGCATTATGAAATCAGGATCCAGTCCAGGCATATTGGCATATGACCATGCAAAATTTACTTGTTGTTCTTGGAAGAATTTGATAAAGTCTTCTCTTTTAAGAGATGTAAGTGATGCAGCCAAGTGTACAACCTTTGGCTCTAGTTTTGTACCAATGTTAACTTTTTCTGTTGGTTCTATAAGAATAGATGACCGTTCTTCTTCATGTTCAGGAAAAGTGTGCAATCTCTCTTCTAATGGTGCCACAGTTGGGTTTTCACCAAAAGAAACATCTTTTATTTTCATTGTTTTTGGTCTAATGGTGCCACAGTTGGGTTTTCACCAATAGAACTTCTCTTTTTTTTTTTTTTTCATTTTTTTCTTTTTTTGACTAAGAGATTGGATCCTTTCTATTTTCATTATGTCCATATTGAGTTCATTGGTGAAAGAGGGTTCAACCGCATTGAGGTATTGGTTTGTTGCTTGGTCATTTGGGAAGTAAAGTCAGTCATGTGGTTCAGTTTGATCCCAATCAATGAGGTCCGGATGCATCAAAATTAAGGAGTTATTGGGTAAGGTATCATCAATAGGATTTATGGACATGACTTTTTTTGAGGGTTCATACATTGTATCATTTAGATCTATGATGTGCGCTTCCTCAAGATGATCCATGGAAGCAGGGTCAAAGTCCCCTTCGCTTGAATCCTTGTCGACCTCTATGGGAAACAATGTGGGAAAAGCCACAAGCGGGTTAAAACTAACATTTCAATTTCCCTCCTCTGAAGGTGTCCAAAATGTTTCTATCCATGCTCCACTACTAGATGTTTGTTCTATATTAGGCCTTTGAATAGGAGATTCTTCATTAATTGTAGCATCTTGTTTTGGGATTTTTGCATAAGTATGTATAGTAATGACTTCTTTATCTTGACATGACTCATCTGATAAAGTATCCCATTCATAATCCCTAGAGTCATCACTATCTCCTTTGGATTCTAATGCATTTATTTGAGGATGAAAATCATGCATTGGACTTGAACTTTCTCCCTTGTATTGGAAACCTACTCTGGATTTTTCATGACTTGCCCTCCAAATAGGTTCAATAGGTTCTAATAACCCTCTATTTCTTTGGCCTAGGGGTCCTCTTCCTTTGTATCCCATCTTTTGCATAATATCAAATCCTTTCCCATATTGTTCGGTTTGTATATTGACATGCTGAATTCTTTCCATGGGAGTGTCTAAGGTACCATCCTCATCATGATAAATCCATTGAAGGACATCATCTTCTTCCTTATCCCATGTTTCTTTTCTATCTTCCCTCACAAAATAAGAATTATACTTATGTGGAAGATGTTCTTTTGATGGTTTACCATGTGACTTGGGAGACATGGGCATGTCAAATAGAGAAACAGAATATTCTCCTACCCCTTTTCACCTAATCTTGCATTGTTTGTCAAATTTGTTCATCATCTCACTCATGTATTGGTAATGATCTACTTTAGCTTGTTCTTTTTCCTCTTTAGTAGGTTTGTAGATCACTGTCTCCAATTTAGGCGCCACATTTGGACCCTTGTAGCTCACTTTTTCCTTGCCCTTAGTTGATGTAGTTGAGCTAGCTTGAAGAGGATTTTGTGCATCTTCATTGGTGATTCTTGGAACAACTCCTTCACGATTATGTGGAATGTATAATTCATGCAAGGGTTTGAGTGCATTACAATATTGAAATGGATTTGAGTCTCCTCTAACTGTGATTTCTTCACCCATGTATGGGAACTTGATGCATTGGTGGTATGTGGATGGGACAGCTTGCATCTCATGAATCCATGGTCTTCCCAATAAGATTTTATAGGTTAATTTCATGTGCAACACTTGACATTTGGTTTCCTTCTTGACTGGTCCCACTTGGATGGGCAACACAATCATGCCTTTAGAAGCTCTTTCAGCTTCGTCATAAGCTTTTATGGTGATTTTCTTTGTAGGGTCAATGCAAGACTCGAATAGACCTAAGGATTTTACAAGACTCAATGTGCATATGTTAAGGCCAGCCCCTCCATCAATAAGGGCTCTTTTGACTCTATGCCTTTCGATCAAAACCTCTATATGTAATGGCAAATTTTGAGGATGAGTTATAGACATGTCATCTTGATCGGAAAATGAAAGACAATGAGGAGCCACAAGATGTCCTACCATATTTTGAAACTTTTCTTCCCCTAAAGTAGTAGAAACATGTGTCTCTTCCAAAGATTTTTCCAAAATCTCTTTATGATTTGGTGACAACTTCAATAACTCTAAGATTGAGATTTTTGCTGGAGTACGTTGCAATTGGTCCACCAAACTATAAGGCCTTGCTGTTGTAGGAGGTTGTTTGACCACAATGTTGGATGGTGGGATATTGGTGTTTTGAGGGACTATCCCTTGTAAAGTCATTCTAGAATTCTGCCCTCTTGTAATGACATTTGTTGCTTCCTTTTGAGGATGTTCATTAATGATGATAGCATTAACAATATGATCATATGATGGCGCAAAGTTGAGATTATTGGCACTTTGTTTCTTGCCATTTGATGACTCACCTTTATCATGTTTGTAAAAAGGTTTTTTGAAGGCCGTATGATCTTCATTATTTTGGGGTCCATCAATAGTGATTATGTTATTATCTATCAAGTCTTGCACCACATTCTTTAATTGTAGACATTCATTTGTAGTGTGTCCCCGAATCCTATGATATTCACAATGATGCTTAGCATCCCACCAGCCCGGCTTGTGTTCTGGTTCATAAGGCTTAATAGCGGGTAATGTAATAACATTGTTAGCCATGAGAGCCTTTAATACAGTTTGAAGTGATTCTCCCAAGGGTGTAAAGTGTCTTGCAGGAGTGGGCTTCAAATACTTATCATACTTGCTATTTTGATCCTTATTTCCTTGACTATTCTTGTTGGCATTGTTGTTGTTGTTGGAAGGTGCATTATATGCTTGATTAGTATTATTCACTTGATTTGGTGTCTTTGTAAGGGAAAATGGAATCACCTTCAAGTTGTTGGATTCCACTATACCATCATTAACAATGCCTTTGTTGTTATTCTTTGCAGCATAATGGCTATTGTTGTTGTACCAACTTTTATTTTGATTGTTGTTATTGTTGGTATTGTTGTTGTTGGAGTTAGAGTTATTCTTATTTTCCTTGTACAATTTCAACTCTCCACTCTTAATCAACACTTCTTCCATTGTAATTCCATTATCAATCAAATCTTGGAAGGTTTTAGGACATTGCATCCTTAGCCTATAATTCAGTTTGCTTCTTAAACCATTAATAAAGATATCCATTTTTTCTTTCTCCGGTACACTTCTTAGATATCTAGCAAATGCAGTCCTCCATCTTTGCAAGAATGTGAGGAAGGCTTCTCCATCTTGTTGCTTTGTGTTACATAACGTTATCATTGTGACCTCATGTTTGATGTTATAAGAGTAATGAGTCATGAATTTAGAAGCTAACTCTTCAAAGGATTTTATGCCGGATGGTAGTTTTGAAAACCAATCCATGGCCGTTCCTCCCAAGCTTCTTGGTAATAGTCTCATTAAATAGGTTGATTCATGCATGAATTCAAGACTCAATGCACAAAACCCCCGAAGATGATCATGTGGGTCAGATGTTCCTTCATACCTCTCCTATTTAGGAAATGTTACATTAATGGGAAAAGGCACCATGACCAAACTCTTATCGAATGGAAAAGGACATAATGTTTCAATAGGGAAAGGCTTAGGAGCCCTGTTTTGTTTCAAACTATCAATTTCCATTTGTAATGCCTTGAATTGTTCCCTTATTGCTTCCATAGGGTCTTCTATTTCCTTGGGCTTTAATTGTTCTATGTCAAAATCTTTAGGTAGCTTTACCCCTGTTTGTATTAAGTCCATGAAGTGTTTTTCTTTATCCATAAGCATGGTCTTTTTCATTAGTTCTATGAAATAAGGGCATTGTCTTGCCTCTAATGATCTTTCAACCGTGGCTTCTTCCGTAGTTGGGGGTAAGTTTGTATTATGAGGAGGAAATAAGTTGTTGCCTTGTGAATTTGCCTCTTGAGAATTAGGATCTCTTCCTCCATTATGAGAATTCCCTTGATTGTTGTTAGGATCCACACCCCCATTCATGTTGTTCCCTTGATTGTTGTTAGGATCCATACCCCCATTCATGTTGTTCCCTTGGTTGTTGGGATCGGTATTTCCTAGGGTACCGCTAAACATCTCGTTAATGTCCTTTGCCTTAGTGGGTTTTTCAGTCACTCGTGAAGTAATGAAAGTGTTCTTTGGAAATGGGAGCTCTTCTTTGTTGTAGGTCCCATCTGTTTGTAATGCTTTCCTTATAGAGAGTGATCTTGTAATAACAAGCATGAACAAACTTTAAGGGTATGTTGACTTCTTCTCTTGATAAGCTGGTTTTTGGAATAAGTTAAAAGTTTTTGATCAATTTTAAATGGTTTAAAATTTTAATGGTGTTTTGATCAATAACTTTGGAATATCTTGTTTGAAAATAAAAACAATCTCAACACACACATCAATTGGGTACCATATCCCTAGAATGCTCTAATGTGTGTATTTTTGAACGTTTTCATAGGTTAAAACACAAGAATAGCTTCCACGCAATCTACCTAGCACATAATTGGTTCGTAAACATGGCTCTAATAGGTAGTTTTGCTATTTTACCGTTATGTAGTAAGTTTTCCATTCAAAATAGATCTTAGCTTTTCATGCCCCAAGTATTTAAGGGGCTTCCCACACGCACAAAAGCATGATTTTGCGCAATCCGTTAGGACTACTAGAGGAAGTTCGAAAGAGCTAAAATCCTTTTTGTCGTGTACCCCATTAAGGATACCTGTGTTTCATTTTATAGTGGGTCGGATTCTTGCGGAAAAAGCAAGTGTATCCCACTTTGGGCTATCCCTCTCACTGGTCCTTTTAAGGCAATCTCGGGAGGTGAGCCCACTAAGTTTTAAACATGTTCATTTGAAAGCATGAAAAGTGGATTTGGTAGAGCAAGTTTGGGAATTTGATTCACTCAAAGAGTGAAGAGCATATCCCTATTGCTTTTCCCTTATCCCAAACACTCACAATCAATTTGGTTCTTTTTCAACCCCGTGACAAAGGGGTTCTTAGAATTGAAGTGTTTATTTTTTCCTTTTATGATTAAACTATGTTTTGAACTTTGAAAATGCCACAATTTAAGGGAAGTTTGCAAGCTTGATGAGAGAAATACCTCAAACGATGCTAGCAAAGGCTAGGTGCATTTTTAAGTAGTAGATTTTCTTGTTTTCTCTCCAAATCCTTCTCTTACCTTAGCAAAACGTTCCCTCCACCAACAAGTTAGTCAGCACAATACAAACAAAGTGAGGGGAAACCAAAATCAAAGCTTAAAATGATATAATTGATTATGCTTTTGATTCTTTTTACCAAAATATTTGCAAAATTCTTACAAACTTAAGGACTAAACTCCCAATTTAATGAGACATATTTTCGTTTGTAAGCATCTACAACAGCAATGTACTTAGCATATAATTCTACTTCCTTCTCTAAATCATTGTTGAGAACAAAAGTAGAATGTACCCGGTTTTCTTTCCTTATCCTCTTAGAGATCAATTTCTCCTCTAAGTTATGCCTTCTCTCTGGTTTTTACACTTTCTTATGACAGACCATGCTCCTGAGACAAAAAAATGACCGTGAAGTTAGAATACAGTCATCATTTTAACATTTTTGACAAAATAGAGAAAATACAGCCAGGCGACATTATCCAGACTACAAGTGAGATAAAATTTAACAAAGACGTGACTACTTTAACCATGAGCATCACCAAAAGAGGCTCAAGCGAGATTAAAATAGGCGAGTGCGATATCAAATTTTAGCTAAGTATGAAATCTTTACTACACGCGACAATAGTAATTACTCTGATACAAAATAAATGCTCAAACATGCGACATTGTCTATGCTGAACGTGAGATCTAATTTAATAAAGACGTAATTACTTTAACCGTGAGCGTCACCATAACGGGCTCAAGGGAGATTAAAATAATCAAGTGCAATATCAAATTACAACAACGCGTGAACTCTTTGTTACAAGCGACAAATTAATTCGAGATAAGCGACATCTTATTAATCAAAGGCAACATTTAAAATCATCAAAGCGAGAAATTAAATGAATAAGGTAGGAAACTCCCTTTACACCAGGTGTAAAATGATTCCTCGGCTGCGGCTTTTAATTCTGTCCAGGCGACATCTAAATGACCAAAGGCATCAGCTGCTTGTCCGTGGCACGAGAATTTGATTTCTGCAGGCGTGATTTCTTTCGCCAGAAGCGTGATTCTACAGGCTAAAAAGCGTAACCGTTCAGACTTCAGGCGATATTTGAATTTGCGCGCGCGACATCTCTTTGCTTTAGGCGTGACTTCTTTATCGGCAGGCATGATTTCTTTTCTGTAACCTGTAAACAGTGAGCACAATCATGCAATTCTAGCCTAAATTTTGCAAATAACGTGGAAATTATGATGAATTTGAGGCCTAGGGCCCCACGGTGGGCGCCATTTTGTGTGTGAGTGATTTACACCTTCATGAAATAACAAGATTTAAAGAGAATTTACACTATTCAATGTAAACTAATCTAAATAATGCACAAATTAATCTAAATATCTCATGGTTCTCTAAATTGAAGTGGTAAATGAGGCTCTTAGCTGCAAATCCTCACTAGTGACACTCTAATTATGAGAATTGAACTAAGAATGATATGCAAACTAGATCTAATTATCAAATTCTAGCTCTATTTGATAAGAAATCTACAAAATGATCAACAATTTAAGCTAATTATCAATGAAAATTGCTAAGTGAGTGATGTGGATGCAAATTGCAAGAGCTTTGCTGCAATTCAAAGATATGGAGTGGATGAATAAAGCCTCAAAATGCCTTCTATTTATAAGATTTTCCCAAGGGTAGGGGGTAGAGTGAGATAACCATGGTTATGCTTGGGTAAGGTCAATTGGCTTTGCTTTGTCCCTAAATTGGGGGATAAAAATTTAAATGGTTTCAAAAGGCTGGACCATTTCAACAAAAGTGAGTGATTTGTGTCCATTTTGTCTCTTTTTTGCTTTGTTGAGGGAAATTATGATTTATTAATTAATTAAAGTAATTAAATTTAGCCATGACGAGTAAGAGGTTCATTTTGATTTTTGCTTTCAACAACTATGTCATTAATTGAATTTAATCAATTTCTTAGTGTTTTTCCCCTTTTCAAGCTTTATTTAATCATTTAATCATTTAATTGAATTTTCCTTTGATTTGAATTGTCTTTGTTCCATTTATTGATTTTTCATATTATTTTGATGATTTGATGCACCTTTTGATTGAATTAAGCCTTTGCCAATTTTCCATGTCTACAATTGAGATTAGCATACATCTAAATACTTTCAAATTGAGTTGTATTTGAATCAAATCAGTACTATATCAGTTTAACCATTGTTATAGCTAAATCTCTTAACTGAGTGGACTTAACAGTCTTTTTGTATTTCAATATGACATTCAAGGAATTTTAATTATTTTCTTATTGACCCCATAGTGAATGCTGGTTGAGGGAGAACTATTAGTGATAAATCCTCTAACAAGGTCACATCTTATAGTGTTTTTTGTAACCTTTAACACAGTTGGATCCTAACCGAGCTCACTTCAGAAGAGTGAAATATTTTTGGGTTACCGGTCCTACATGGTTTTTTGCTTAGTAGGGTTTCCACGTTAAATATTTGTGTTATGTGTTGTGATTGGATTTCTATCATACTTTACATATTTTATATTTGATTAATTGGTAAACATAGTTTTGGAAATTACTGGCAATCGGTAAATGAAGAGAAATATTTTTGTTAATATCTAACCGAGTTGATTATTTTTTTGAATTTTTTTGAAAAAGTAAATCTGAGAGTTTGGGACTATAGGATAATTGATTTAACTGATTCACCCCCTCTCTCAGTTATCTAGCAATTAGTATCAGAGCTTGTGTGCTTGAAAAGGAAGTTTGAAGGAGTTGAGCTAAAGATCACAAGATGTAAAAGAGAGAGGTACCAAAGATGAACAAAGACAAATTCTCAACATGGTAAAGCAGAATGAGGTTGCACATACATGGAATTAGAGAATTTTCTCTACAACTCCTAGACAATGGTTACATACAACAGAATATTGGACCTTTTCCAATTGATTAGCTAAGAGACAAATATGAACACAACATGACAATGATAGAAATTGTTGTTGTCCTATCTGATGCAAAATTTGAAGATGTCAAAACATGTAGTACAACAAAAGAAATGTGGGACAAGGTTGCACTAGTTCATGGAGGAGATGAAAATGTACTGAGGGCCAGAACATAAAGCCTTAGAGGTAGATTTGATGATATGAAGATGAAAGAAGGTGAAAATATTACACAATATAGTAACCAAATCAAGGAGGTTTTCAATGTTATCCAAGGAGAAGGAGGTTTTATTGATGAAGACACTATTGTTAAGTAAAATTATTAGAACCTTGCTGCCTGTCTATGCTAATAGAATCTCTACTATTCATGAAATGGGGTCTACACCGGGTAATGTTCTTACACTTTATAGCCTAATCAGTAAATTGACTACTTTTGAGCTGAATAACTATGATAATAGTATTGTACCAAGTGTTGAGTTTGCATTGATGTCATCCTTGAAGATCAGTAAGTCTAGCAATAAACATAACATAAGAAATAAAAGTGACAGTGATAGTGAAGACGGAATTGATGAGCTTGAAGCACTTATGTCTAGGAGACTTCAAAAAGGTAAAGGAAGGTATAAAGGAAAGTTACCTTTAGCATGTTTTAACTATAAATAAATTGGCCATATTGTAGCTAGATGTCCTGATAGGAAAGATGATGATAAAGATAATGATCAATCTAGTGAAAGAGTCTAACATAAGAGATAACTGAGAACATAGAGGAAACCAATAGTATGAAAGAATAAACAACTGAGGCTACAAAGATAAAAGCAAGAAGGCTTGTTACCTAGTTGGAGATGGTGATGTTGATACTAACACCGACACCGACACCGACATTGATACGTTTCAAGATGCGTGGTTGTGGCATAAGAGATGGTGTCATGTGAATTTTGATAACATGGTTAAGATTAGTAAGAAAAGAAGAGTTGAAGGTTTATAGAGTCTAACAAAACCTAACCATGTCACATGTAATCAATGTCAGAAAGGGAAAATGACTAAATCTAGTTTTAAGAGAAAAGACTATTCTTCTAAAGGTATTTTGGAGTTGGTGCATACTGACTTATGTGGTCCTATGAGAACTCAAAGTTATTATGGTGAAAAATATTTCATTTTATTTGTTGATGACTACTCTAGAATGATGATTGTTATGTTTCTAAAAGAGAAGTCTGAAGCTTTCAAAATGTTTAAGTGGTATAAAGCTAAAGTGGAAAAGGAAACCAGAAAACACTTAAAATGCTTAAGATTTGATAGAGGAGGTGAGTTTATTTCTGATGAATTCACTAAATTTTTTAATGAGCATGGAATTAAAAGACATGTTTATGCACTGAGGACACCACAATAGAATGGTATTATAGAAAGAAGGAATAGATATGTAGCTGACTATGCTAGAACACTGATGATTCAAAAGGATGTTGCACAAATGTACTAGACAGAAGTTGTTAACACTGTTGTATACACCTTGAATCAAGTACACTGAAGAAAGATACAAATAAGACATCTTATGAGTTATGGTTTGGCTACACACCTAATGTAAGTTATGTTAGAATTTTTGGAAGCAGGTGTTACATTCTGAATGATGATAGAAATGGAAAATTTGATTCTAAAGGTGATGAAGGAATATTTCTAGGATATTCTACTATGAGAAATACATACAAATGTTTGAACAAGGCTACTAATGAAATGATTGAAAGTGCTAATGTGAAAGTTGATAATTTTACAAAGAAAAATGATGAAGAAAGAAGAAAGGAAATAGAAGACTATGGTAGATTTACATATATTGAGCATCCATACTATCTACCTAATCCATAGGGTGAGTCTACTGAGAAAAAGGAAAATGCTACCGAGGGTCAGCAAATGCAAACTGAGAATCAGGAAGCTGTTACCATGGAAGAAATTAAGCCTGCACGAACTCATGAATAAAGAAAAGAGAAAGTGTTGAAAAAATTTGTGAGAAGACACCATCCACAAAACCAAATTATTGGAGACAAACAAGTTGGCATGATGACACGAAGTAAGTTAAGACAGAACGCATGTTAAGTTTCTAAATTTGAGCCTAAAAATGTTAAAGATGCACTTGAGAATGAAGATTGGATTTGTAAGCTACGATTTTGAATCTGTTATCTATCTTGAAAGGCTTAAACATTCAAACATTGGATTAAAACATGTATATTAGTTTAAATCATAGACATAAACAAAACCAAGCCACCTCAAGATTGTTGCAGATGCTATAAAGCATTGTTTGATTTGCTTCAATGAGAGGGATGTGGGTGTGCTCTCTAAGAACTTGGAGCTTTCTCCTAATGCATTCTAAAAGGATTTGATATGATGCATAAATGATTTATAAAAATCTTGAAAGAACTAGGTTCGTTCCATTAAGCTATTCTATGATGATTTAGAAAGCATGGAATCTAACAATATTATCAAAAAGCTAAGATCTAGAATGAATTTAGCATGATGAAAATGCATGAGAATAAAAGCTAACTAATATAATTGAAAGCTTTATGATCTAAGAATAAACTAACATTATACTTTTACTCAATGTAAAAGATGTGAATTGGTGTTTTTCTTTCGGAAGAGGAGAGTATTTATAGGATTTGAGGAAGGGCTTGGGTTAGGAAGGAGAGTTAGAGTTTGGGGTTTGGTTAGAGGTTGAGTCAAAGGGCTAAGGATTGACTTTCAAAGGTTGAATGGACCAAGATTAGGATAAGGGTTGATGAATTTCTAGAAGAGTCTAGGGGTTTAGGGATTTCTAGGATTTTAGGCTTTTAAATAAATGTTTAATTTATTTAAGGAATGTGACAATATTTATCAAACATTAATTTAATAAATAGGGATTAAATATTTAAATTAGATTTAAATATTTTGGGGATGGGGTATATTCTTAATAAAATGTGTTTAATTAAAATAAGAGAAGAGATTAATGACATAAAAATTAATTAATTAATAAATGATGATGTCAACAAGGGTTTAGACTAAAAAAGGTAGGAATCACCTTTTAATTAGGATTAGAGTGAGATTAGGAAATTCTAGAAGAGGTTAGGGATTTCTAGAAGATTTTCAAGGTTTTAGGATTTAAATAAATATTTTATTTATTTAAAGGATTTTTAGCCAATTTATTAAATAATTAATAAATTTTGGAGGGAATGATGTTTAAATTGGATTTAAACATTTCTGGAAGGGGTTTCTTAATTAAATATTTTTAATTAAGATAAAGGGATTTAATGGCATAAAAATAAATAAATTAATTAATTAATGATGATGTCATTAGGGGCTTTTAGAAAATAAAAATACTTTTATTTTCTAATGGATATTTAGGTGTCTACATTTTGCCCCTCTTTGATGCGATGTTGCAAGTGGCGTGGCGTCAAAGATACGAAAATAAGATGCCCCAAGCTACAATTTAGAGAATAAGGGGTTGTGCCCCCTCGAGAAAATAACGCAAAAGGGAAACTATGTGAAATTTTCTCAAAAGGAAATAGAAAGGAAGGGGAAGGAAAGAAGGAAGAAGGGAGGATAAATAACCAAACCTCCAAGAGAAAAGATGGAGGAATGCAAGATGGGATGGAATGCAGAATGTAGGATGCAACAACATGAAAGGAATCTATATGATGTAGGATGGGGGATTTGGGGAGCTCCAAGTGTAAGTATGGAGAGCACAACCTAGTTTGATATGGAAATAGTAGAGACCTACCAAGGATACTGGGATCACAAGGCCTTGTCACCAGTGTTGCATAGGATTGATGTGAAAAAGACACGCAAGATTTCCCCAGCATCACACATGAACCCAAGAGGAAGCATGGTAGAAATGATGCTAAAGAAACCACAAAAAAATCACATTTCGCAATTGCACCATGTAACCCAAAATATCACATGTGAACCGTACAAGGGTCCTATCTGACTGATTCACAGGAAAAATCAAAAGATCGAAAAGACCTTGCCCCAGATTGTCCTCATTCGTAGCACACCATGATATATAGGATCATGGTGACTTTGAGGAGAGAAACAACTTGAAGGCATAAAATATTAACAAGATCCAAAGGAGAAAATCCAAGACCAAATTGATAACTCCAAAAGACATGCTTTGCCAAGGAGAGATATTTAATTTGACTGATGGTGGGAAGACCAGTCAGAACATGTGGAAGGATACATCAACATAGACCAGGTGTGATTTGTGAAAGATTAGGTCTAACAAGAGGAATGATACATCCTCAAGGACCTACTGATTGATGAGAGAATGATTATTTTTGTTTGCTGGAAAGTGATGATTCAAAGAATAACCGTTGTGATCAAGAATAGTTGACAATTGATGTTATTGAAGTGCGAGAATAGATGGGACAAGATTTCAGATAAAATGTTGTTGTAGGACTGACAAAGATATGTACAATAAGATGCGAGAATATGTACAATGGATAGGGAAAGATTTACATTGGCTATGTATAGAAGCTCAGAATTTGGGACAGGAAGATTGCACTATACATGATATACATAGGAAGGATTGGGCTATAAAGAGGACTGGGTTTTGGGATGGTGGGGATGGGAGTTTGATAGATAATGAGTCGGTCCCCTATGTATGGCACTTGTTTACCAGGTTTTCACCAACATACTTGTCCAAGGTTCTTGAATTGCCAAGTTTTCACCATTGGATGATTATTTTTCTTTGCTTTTTTGCTTTTTTTGCTTTTTTGTATTTTTTTGTTTTTTCAATTTTTATGAATTTTTTGAATATGCAGAATCTGGTTTAGGCATAGAACCTCTTTAGATGTATGATGTTGATAGGATCATTCAAAGGCTCACCTAAAGCATGCTGTGACAACATAGGGGCTCAACCAAGTAGGTTCAAACTTCCCCTTCTCTCAATTTGCTTGGACTTTCTGATTTTCCTTTAGGACCATATCACTCACTTGGAATTGTCTATGATGGACCTTCTTGTTATAACTCCTTTTGAGTCAATTCTAGTATGCAACCAGGTGATCATATCCTTGTTGTCTCTTTTCATCTAGTAGATCCAACTATGTGAGACGTGTTGCACGATAGTCTTCATCAGTGGTGTAGTTTTTCATGGAGACACGCAATGATGGGAGCTTGACCTCGATCGGTAGAATGAATTTGGAACCATATACAAGGGAATATGGGGTGGTGCTTTTGGGAGTGTGATAAGAAGTGTGATAGGCCTAGAGGTCAGGATTTATTTGGAGGTGCCAATCACGACTAGAATCATTGACAAACTTCTTGAGGATTTTCAAGATAGTTTTATTGGTTGCCTCAACTTGGCCATTTCCTTGGGGAAAATATGGACTAGAGAAATGGTGATGGATGTGGAGTCTAGCACATAGATCATCCACATGATAGTTTTCAAAAGGTGTGTCGTGGTCTATGAACATGGTAGATGGTATGCCGAAGGTAGACGATATGGTATAAGATGAACTTGGATATTTGGATGCTAGTAGTGAGGGTGAGTGGAATTGCCTCAAGCCAATTTGTAAAATACTCTATGGTAGTGATTATGTACTTATGTCCATCTGAGGAAAGGGGAATGATTAGGCCAATGAAGTTGAAGCCCCAACATGAAAATAGCCAAGGTGACACAATGGGTTGCAAGTTTTGTGTTGGCGCATGAATTAGATTTCCATATTGTTGACATGGTAGGCATTTCCTTAGAAACTCACAAGCGTCATGTTCCATGGTAGGCCAGTAGTACCCAACGCAAAGAAAATGCTTTGCTAGAACCATGCCACTCATGTGGGCATTGCAAATTCTAGTGTGGGCCTCTTGTAAAGCCAGGACAACCTTGTTTGAGTCTAAACACCTAGAGAGGATATTGTGATATCCGTGATGATAAAGGGTGTTGGCCACAAGAGTGTAGTGGGAAGCTCTTTGAATTAGGTTTTGGTGTTGGCTATTGGTTAAATGGGGAGATATGATACCATTCTTTAGATATGCATGAATGTTGTGGTACCATGGGGACTGAGTACCAACCAAGACACACACACCATTTCTGTATTAGCATTCTCATAGATAGGCTTGTGTAGCTACTCGACTAAGAACTTGTATTGTGATGACTCATGTTAGATTTCAAATAAGGATCCGATAGTTTCCATTGCATCAACTACTTTTTTGTGAAGCCTTGGTATCTGTGTGAACTATAGATTCAAGAAATACTCTTTGAGTTTGTCCACCAGTTCTTTGTAGGGAAACAACTTGTCGTCCTTTATTTGATATTCATCTAGGAATTTATTGATAATCAGCTATGAGTCTCCAAACACTTTCAATTCTATTATATTCCATTGGATAGCTATTTTGAGACCTAAGATGAGTGCCTCATATTGTGCAATGTTGTTAGTACACAGAAATCCTAATTTGAATGATTTTAGATTGTAGTCACCTTGAGTTGTGACAAGTAGGATTCTTGCCCCTGATCCATGCGATGTGTAGGAGCCATCAAAGTATAGCTTCCATATGGTTTGTTGTTCGATCATATATAGGTGCTCATCAGGGAATTCTATGATTAGTGGATAGGCATCCACTAGTGGTGCTTCTGCTAGCTGGTCGGCAATTACTTGCCCTTTGATTTTTGTCTAATCTATGTACTGGATGTCAAACTCACTGAGTAGCATGACCTATTTTTCCATACGGCCTATGAGAGTTGTCCTTGATAATAGATATTTGAGTGGATCCACCTTTGAGATAAGATTGATTGTGTGGCTGAGCATGTAATGTCTAAGCTTTTGAGTGGCGAAGACCACTACAAGGCATGCTTTCTCCATTGGTGAATAATTGAGCTCATATCCAACTTGAGTTTGACTGATATAGTAGATGGCTCTCTCTTTGTTATTATCATCATGCTATGCTAAAAATGCCCCCAATGCTATAGTGGTCACTTTGATGTAGAGTATGAGAGGGCATCCTAAAACTGGTGGTATAAGGATGGGAGAGTTAGCTAGATATTCCTTGAGCTTCTCAAAGATTCTGTGACCAATGGGATCCCATTTGAAGCTTGTGTCCTTGCAAATTAGATGCGTGAATGGCCAACACTTGTCTTCTAGCTATGAGATAAATCAACGCACTGATTAAAGCTTTCCTTGTAGACTTCTGAGCTGCTTGAGTGTTCTTAGTGGAGGTATTTCTATTATAGCTTTGACCTTTTTGGGATCAATCTATATGCCAAAAAGTGATACGATGAAACCTAGAAGCTTTCTAGATGTTACACCAAAGACACACTTCTTTGGATTCAACTTCAAGCCATAATGATGTAGATAATCAAACACACTCTCAAGTATGTTTATGTGTTCACCTCATGTCTGAGATTTTGTAGTAATATCATGCACATAATCTTCCAGGATTTTGTTGATCATATCGTGGAAGATGGTTGTCATTGCTTGTTGATATGTGGCTCTTGCATTCTTCAGCCCAAATGGCATCATGTTGTAATAGAAGGTACCCCATGGTGTGGTGAGTGATGTTTTGTGTTGAACTTCTTCTGTTATTCAGATCTAGTTATATCCTAAGAAGCCATCCATGAGTAACAACATCTCATGGCCCATTGTAAGGTTTATGATCATGTCTATGTTGGGTAGTGGGAAATCATCCTTTAGACATGTTTTATTCAGGTCCCTAGAATCTGTACAAATTCCTATCTTGCTTGAACATTTTGTGACTAGGACCATGTTGGAAATCCACTCAGAATAGTCAATGGCTCTGATGATCTTGACATCTAGGAGCTTCTCAAGCTCTAATTTTACTAATAAAGCCACTTTTGGATGCATTTTTCTTAGCTTTTGCTTGACTAGTTTGACAATGAGATTTGGATCAAGCCCATGAATATGTGCATATGACCATGCAAAGTTTGTAGTGGCTTCTTGGAGTAGTGCAATGAGAGCCATTTCTTCACCCTCTGTTAAAGATGTTGCAATGTATGTCATTCTTGGATATTCTTTAGTGCCTAAGTTGAATGGTTTGGTTTCTTCAATGATGATGGGTGAATGCTCTAGTTGTAATCTTGGATAGGAGGAAGAGGCAAGTCTCCATCTTCTAGCACTTTAGAGAGGTTTTCACCTTAAGGTACGCCCTTTATTTTATCTTTTTTGGAGTCAGAATGTGCCCCAGAGGGGTTTTCACATAAGGACTCATTATTTTCTTTTTCTTTTTCAATTTTGTGGCTAAAGATTGCCTCTTCCCCAAATATGCTTTGGGGTCGAGCTTGCAGACATGAGTTGCTTCTGGATCTTGATCTTATTGTTTGCTTGATGCTCCCATGAACCTTAGGAGTGCTTATGTACTTCGTAACTCATCGATGTGTGTGACACTTGGTTGGTCCCAGTTTATGAGTTTGGGGTGGATGAGGGGAAGTTCTATGAGGTTAATGGCAAGTTGGAGGATAGAAGTTCCCAAGAGGGTATCATCATCAAAGATGTCATCATATGATTTCTTTACTTTCTCTTTGGGAATGTCTTTGATTTCTATGAGGCCTTCCTAGGTATTCAAGAAGGGAGCATTGGTCATGTTAGTGCCCCTAGTTGTGGTATTTGGCTCTTGTATATGTAGGTGAAGGGTATTAAAGCCAAGACTTGATGTTGTGGATTCTTTGATATTGTGATGGGGTCTTTTCTTTCACCTTCTTGTGGTCCTAGACCACCACCTTGATATTTCCATTGCTTAGTGGCATACTTATGTGATTGTAGATATTTGTTTTTGAAGTAGCCAAAAAGTTGAGTGTCAAGTGGTGGGGGATCTTTGTACAACCACCTGTTGATGTCAAGGTCCATCTCTTGACTATTTATGTTGCCATGGGAGACAAAATCCATAGGTACCATTTTCTTGACTTTGTGATTTGTTTTAGTGGGCTCGCTTTGGTGACCTGGGTGCCCTTACATATGTGGATAAAGTGGGAGGGCCCCTACTACAAATGCATCATTCAGGGTATATTCACCATAGCCCTAGTTGTTGATCTTGACAAAAGAGAGAGTGGAGGTGAGGATAGTCTCTGGATCGCTATTGGATCATGAAGAGCTAGTAATAGAAGTGCCCATGTCGGTCCTGGGACAATGGGTGGAATGAGGGAATGATGCTTCCATTTTACAGTAGTATGTGAAGGGTTGGGGGTTTGGATGGATGGTAACCTCAGTGCCTTGATGCAGAAATTTAATGCACTAATGGTAAGTAGAAGGTACAACCTTGATGGATTGGATCCATGGTCAATTGAGGAGAATGTTGAATGGTAAATCAAGATCAACAATAAGGCAAATGGTGTCTCGCATTGCTAGGATTAACTAGATAGGAAAAATAATAGTACCTTCAGAGGTACACTCCAAATTATCATATGCATTGATGGTGATGACTTCATGTAATATGTCAGCCTCTATACATCCTATCTTTTGAATGAATTTCAAAGTACACAAGTTTAGGACTGAGCCATTATCTATCATGACCCTTTTAATAAAAAAATATCTGACCATGATGGCAATGTGAAGAGGGAGATTGTGGTAAGGTTCAATGACTAGTATGTCAAATGTCTTAAAGGATAGGGCATAGGATGCAGATAGATGTCCCACAAAGTTCTTGAACTAGATGATATTAATGTTCGTGGGGACATGTCCCTCTTGGAGGGCTTGGTCAAGGATTTCTTGATGGAGGGGTGAAGTGCAGAGAAGGTCAAGGATGGAGATTTGGGTAGGTGTGTTCCCAAGATGTTCTATGAGGTTGTATTGTGCATTGTGTGCTGGTCTTGGACATACATTGACAACATTTATCTAGCCTCTATGGGTGGTAATAGCACACTAACTATCTGCTCCCTTGACATGGATGACATTGACTATGGGTTTGACTTGGGTTATACATCCAAAAAACTTGTCATAATCGATATAAGTAGTAGTGTAGTCTTTGTGGTCACCAAGATCACCTTTCTTGCCTTTGCCTTGGTTCTGGGGTGGAGGATTAGCATCAGCTTGCTTCTTCCCAGTGTTGAGTTGTGGGAACACAATTGGATATATCTACAAATTGGTATTAGGTGAAGCTTGTGTTGGTGTGTCCACTTGGATCTCCTTTCGATCTATGAGATCTTGTATGTAATGCTTGAGTTTCATACACCTTAGGGTAGTGTGTCCTTTGACACAATGATAATCATAGTACTCGTGATATTTATACCAGTTAGGCTTGGGAGTGGCATCATCAAACTATTGGATTGTTGGGTATGTAATTAGATTGGCCTTGGCCATTTGATGAAAGATAACATCCAGAGGTTCACCAAGTTGTGTGAAGGTTCTCTTCTAATAATTCTCGACTCTGGTTTTGTTCTAATTAGGAGTAGTGGAGATGGCATTAGCCTGATTGGTCAGATGGCCTTGATGGGATTGATGTGCTTGTTGTTGATAGTTCTACATGGGTTGTTGAGGGATCTAAAGAGGTTGCTAATAGATGGGCACTTGTTGATTTTGGTATGTAGGAGTTGATGTTGGACCAACCATGATGTTTTGGACATGCTTGGTGTCAAGGATCCATCAATAACATCATTTTTGTTACAATTCCAGTAATTAGGTTTTTCATTGTTAGATTTTTTGTGGGAATCATCTTTGTGATGCTGGATTGTACCTTCTTCTAGGAGACCTCTTTTGATATCTATCCCCTTGCCTTTGATATCTTGATACGTTTGGATGTAGTTCATCCTCATGAAGTGGGATAGTTTGGGATGTAGGTTATTAATGAAGATCTTGATTAGATGCTTCTTAGGGGGTTGATATGATAACCTAGCTATGAGGTTCTTCCTTCATTTCAAGTAGTCTACTAGGATTTCTCCATTCTATTTGGAGTTGAAAAGGTCTAGCAACATCAACTCATTCTTGACATCATGGGCATATTGGGAAAAAAACTTCTTAGAGAGCTTAGAAAAATTTATGATGTTCCTGTTAGGAATGAATGCTCGACAGTCATTCTATAGCAGTTGTTTTTTCATTCATGACTATGATTGTCAATGATGTCAACACAGTGATCTTCTGGAGACTTGCAGAGAAGTAGATAGTGTTTGGATTAGCACACATGTGATATTGCAGTTGGAGATATGTGATGTTGAGGATATACTCTTAGATATTTTATATGTTGATGGAGCATAGATAGTAATTAATTTATTCATGGAAGTTATGAGCATTTTGGTGGAAGTAGTATTCAGGCAGTGTTCCTCAGTAGCAGTTTGTGGAAATCGGATGATATCTCATAATCGGGATGGAATCTACTTTTGCATAGTTAAAGAGAAGTTAGAGAAACATTGATAGTGATGTGGATGATAGCACAAACTTTGAGGTCACAAGAGTGGAGAATTATTATATTTGGAAGCTGACAGTTTTGTGTAATTTTGATGTAGCGTGTGGAAACTTTTATTTTGTAATTGTGTGCCGACTCATTTGTAATTATTTGAGTGTGGTATAAAGGAAGGAATGTTTTTCTTTGTTCTAAGAAGAAAGTAAGTGGTTGACTATGGTTGACTACAAATGTATGCATGAAGTGAAGAAAAGAGCTAATGCAGTTGTGAAAGTGAAATTGTGAGGGAAGACATGCGAAGTACAGAGATTTGAAATTGAGATCTTGTGTAGGAGTGAGTGTGGTTTGGCATAGTGAGAAAGGAGGTAACATATTTGATATTATTCTATTGAATAATCTTAAAGTCAATTGGACAGTGTGTTCAGTGATCTTGCCATTGAAGCTGTTTAGGCAGTGGGTCCTTTTGTATTCCATAACTATTAACAGGGTTAGAATCTTTTAGTAGGGATTCAAAATCTCCAAACTAGGATTCATATGTAATGAATTTATTTCATAAGACTCCTAAAAAATTCCATCCTTTCACAAGGAATATTCATATTAGTCCATCTTTTGTGGGCATCATTCCCACCGGGGTTTACTCTTTGATCAAGAGATTCCCTAGTCAACATATCTTGTGTCATTGTGTTATTGTGTATGAATATCTTTCTATGGTTGGTAATTATATTGATTACATGGTTAAATGTTGTTGAAGTTGATAAAAATTATAATTATCTAATAACTGATTCACCCCCCCCCCCTCTTGGTTATCTTGGTGGACTTTACTTTCTAACAATTGGTATCATAGAAATAGGTCCTTGAAAGAGAAGTTTAACAACTTAAGGAGATCCATGGTGAATTTTAGGAAAGAAAGCCCTAAGTTTGATGGAGTAAATTTTGACAGCTAGAAAGAGAAGATGAAGACACATCTACTATGTTTAGGACTAGGTTATTGGTTGATTACAAAGAATGATAAGACTATCATTGAAGAAGACAATATTGAGACATGCTCTAATGATGAGAGAGATCTATTCATGTGTAACATACTTGCAAGAGAAGCACTTTTGAAAGCCCTTCCAGAGAATGAGTACAGTCAAGTAAAATGTTCAAAAAAATCTCATGAAATTTGGAAAGCTTTACACTCTACTTTTGAAGGTGATGAACATGAAAAGAAAGTTAGATTACATAATTGGATATGTGCATTTGAAGATATAAGAATGATGGAAGATGAATCTATAAGAAGCTATATTGGTAGAATGTCAAAAATTGTTGCAAGGATAAAATCTTGTGGAGGAACAAAGATAGATAATGAAGTGATATGGAAAATTTTGAGGACATTGACTCCTATATTTAAGTAGACAACATAGATGTTTGAACAAGTTATACCTTTTACTATGAACTTTACAAGAGAGACTCTTCTTGGAAGATTGGAAGGAGCAGAAATGAACCTGAGCTTATCAAGAGACTTACATAGAATGGAGACAACATTCAGTGCACTTAGTATGCACCCTACTTTGTCAAGAAGCATTAGTGTGAGAAGAGATTATGCTGGCAGCAACAAATCTAGAAATGAAGAAGATGGGAAGATTGAAGAATGTATTTCCTTTCTTGTGAAGAGAGAACCAGACAGTAAGAAAATCATTAAATGTTGGACTTGTCAAGAATATCATCATTTTGCATCTAAATATCCTAAGAGAGTTAAGAAGCACATAAACAATTTCAAGCCTAGAAGATCTAAGGAATGTTATTATGCTACTGATTAAGATCTTGAAACTAGTATAGAAAGAACTCTAAGTGAAAGTGATACTGAGAATAATGATGACATAGGATTTGTAGCAATTAAAGAAGAGAATCATGAAACTGATGTTAAGGAAGAACAAGCCTTAGTTTCCCAAGTTGAAAAGAAAGTTGATTGGATTATAGATAGTGGTTTTTCACATCATATGAATGGAGATATAAAAAGTTCATAAAGTTTAACAATTATGATGGAGGAGTTGTGAGATTTGGAAACAATGAACCTTGTTTGATTAAAGGTATAGGATCTATTACTCTTAATGGAGACACTAATACTAATGATGTTTACTTTGTAGATGGTTTGAAACATAATCTTTTGAGTGTTGGACAGTTAGTTGATAAGGGATATCAAGTTTGGTTTACTGAGAAAACTTGTGTGATAAAGGATAAAGATGGAAATCTGATTGGAACTAGATCTAGTACTAGAGGTAATGTATTTTAGTTGAATCCTATTGAGATGACATGTTTGATTACTAAGACTAATGATAGTTGGTTATTGATGAAGGGTGCTCCTCTTAATACCACAAACACATAACAGAAACAGAGAAACAACAACAATATGCAAGAACAGAGAATTGGCTTCTTATTATCTCCACAAATGTGGAATTACAAACTTTCAGAATTACAATATGCAAAGCCACATGGGCATTCCCTTACAATATTCTGTAAAACAAAGCCTCGAATTATTACCCAGATCTACTACCCAGAACTATTCTGAACTGCCTAAGACAAAAATACAGCCTTCCTTATATAGGCAATTTTCCACCGCCTGGGAAGGTTCCAGAATTTTTAGCCAATAAGGCCGACCAAACTTAGAATTATTTTATTTTACATTTTATTACATCACAGTCGGCTCAAGATAACCTTTGAAACCCGAACAGAAATTTTGAAGAAAATTATTTTTCGCCATTTCAGGTGGCCCAACTTCCGAAGACCATAAGTCATCACCCGTTGACCCGCTCGGCTATTATAACCCCATTTCGGAAATGCCACAAAGCGCTCTACAGGCTTGACTTGCGCAAGCGCTCGTCACCCAAATTTTTGACCTCATCCGGGGCCTCTAAAGCCTTCAAAACTGAGTTCAAAGTTTCTGTACCCTGCTGCCAATACCGAAAATCTTCAATATCTTCCAATATAAACTTGATCTGGCAATGAAACTTTACTGGCAGACTTATATGACCAAAATGAACCTCCAAGAAAGAAATCAGATCATTCTGAGCACATACGAAAATTACCAAAAATAGTAACTTTCCATAAATAGTAGCTCTGCACAAAATAGCCCTTATTGAATTCAAAAATAGAAATATTTTTGGGTGATGCAAGATTGCTCTTACACCCAGGATGCTCCTGCATCAGACACCCGGGGTAATTTGAGAAGTGACCCTGTCACGACTCAGGTGTGCAGAGGAAAACCAAGACGGTTAACCTCCTCCTTTGTTAGCCATGATGAATCTTCAATAGGTCATCCTTTCCACTTGACCAGATATTCTTCATATGTCCTGTTCCTTGTGCTTCTGCCAACATGACTATCCAGTATATCTTCAATCTCCTTAGTGTCTGAACTAGTTGCTGGAATACTCCACTGCGCTGCTGTGATCTCATCTTCAACACCTCCTTCATGATACTCTGTCAGATCTGAAATGTTAAACACTGGTGAAATATTCAGCTCAGTAGGCAATTCTACCTCATATGCGTTTCCTGAATCATGTTTCTTCAATATCCTGCATGGTCCAAACTTCTTCATTTTCAGCTTGTTATATGTACCAACTGGAAACCGCTCCTTCCGCAAATGAACCATGACTTCATCACCAACCTGAAATTCCTTATACCTCCTTTTCTCATCTGCCTTAGCCTTATACTATGCGTTCATCTTGGTAATATGCTTCCTCACCTCCCCATGGATGTTCTTCAAGTGTTCTGCAAAATCTTCAGCTTCAGCACTACTTATTTCTCCTTTATCTATCTTCCTCAATTCAGATGCATTTCTTGGACTACTTCCATATACAATCTGGAATGGTGATTTACCAGTGCTCCTGTTGACAGAATTATTGTATGCAAATTCTGCCTGTGGTAAAATCAAATCCCATCCTGTTGGCTTATCTCCAACCAAACATCTCAGCAAATTTCCCAAACTTCTATTCACTACCTCTGTCTGTCCATCAGTCTGTGGATGATGTGATGAACTGAACTTCAAATCTGTCTTCAGCTTCTTCCACAATGTACGCCAGAAATATCCAACAAACTTCGCGTCCCGATCTGAAACTATGGTCGTTGGCAAACCATGTAGTCTCACTACCTCTCTGAAAAACAATTCTGCTACATGAACAGCATCAGTAGTCTTCTTGCAGGGAATGAAATGTGCCATCTTTGAAAATCTATCAACCACCACAAAAATTGAATCATGTCCCCGCTGAGTCCTCGGTAAACCAAGAACAAAGTCCATGCTAATATCCTCCCAAGGCTTCTCTGGTATAGGTAATGGCTGATACAACCCTGTATTCTGCTTCACTCCTTTTGCCATCTGACATACTCTGCAACTCTGTACAAACTTCTTCACATCTTGCTGCAATTGTGGCCAATAATAATTCTCACCAACCAAAGCAAGGGTTTTATCACGACCAAAGTGTCCAGCCAATCCTCCACTATGCTTCTCCTTGATGAGATTCTCCCTCATAGAACTTCGTGGAATGCACAACTGACTCCCTCTGAATAGCATATCATCCTGGATGATGAAATCCAACCATTTCATCCTGTCTAGAGTAACAGGTTCTTTACAAGCTTTCCAAGCTTCACCAAAATCAGGATCCTCTGGATACAAATTCTTGAGCTCCTTGAACCCAACCACTTCAATCTACATTTCTGTCAGCAGTAGTTGCCTTCTGCTAAGAGCATCTGCAACCCTATTAGACTTTCCACTCCTGTGTTTCAAAACAAATGTATAACTCTGCAAAAATTCAACCCGTTTCAAATGCCTTTGATTCAACTTTCCTTGACTATTCAAATATTGCAAAGCTTGATGATCAGTATACAAAACAAACTCCTTAGGAAGCAAATAGTGTCTCCACTTCTTTAATGCTTGAACTATAGCATAAAATTCCTGATCATAAACAGAATATTTTCTCTTGGCATCATTCAACTTCTCACTGAAATAAGCAATAGGTTTACCTTCTTGGCTCATAACAGCTCCTATTGCAGTACCACTAGCATCACAATCTACTTGAAACACCTTATTAAAATCTGGAAGTGCTAAAATAGGTTGTTCTGTAACTTTTTGTTTCAATAATTGAAAACTCTTTTCTGCCCCATTAGTCCACTTAAACTCTTTTCTATCCCCTCTCATTGTTTCAGTCAAGGGTCCACAAATACTGCTAAAATTTCTGATAAACTTTCTGTAAAAGCTAGCTAGACCATGAAAAGATCTTACCTCAGTAGCATTCCTTGGAGTAGGCCATTCAAGGATAGCCTGTACCTTCTCTGGGTCCATTTTTAGACCTTCTCCTGAAACTACAAATCCCAAATACACTAACTCTTTCTTCACAAAACTGCACTTCTTCAAATTAATCAACAATTTCTCTTCTCTCAGCTTCTCAAATACCATACGAATATGCATCATATGCTCCTCCAATGTCTTACTAAAGATTAGAATATCATCTAGGTAAACAATGACAAACTTACCCAGAAATTCTTTCAGAACCTCGTTCATGAGCCGCATGAAAGTGCTCGGTGCATTGGTTAGCCCAAAAGGCATGACTAACCACTCATATAGTCCTTCCTTTGTCTTGAATGCAGTCTTCCATTCATCTCCTTCTCTGATCCGAATCTGATGATATCCACTCTTCAGATCTATCTTTGAAAAATACACAGCTCCACTCAAACAGTCCATAATATCATCCATTCGTGGCAATGGAAACCTATACTTGATTGTGATCTTGTTTATTGCTCTGGAATCTGTACACATCCTTCACTCTCCATTCTTCTTTGGTGCTAATACCACTGGTACAGCACAGGGACTCAGACTCTCACGGATCAATCCTTTCTGTAACAGTTCATGTACTTGTCTGTTCAACTCCTCACTTTCTGCAGGTGTCATTCTGTGTGCTGCCTTATTCAGAAAACTCGCTCCTGGGATCAAGTCCATCTGATGACTGATCTTCCTGACTGGTGGTAATCCATCAGGCACGTTATCGGATACAATATCCTGAAACTCATTCAACAAATCTACAACTTCTACAGGAACATCTTCTACTTCCTCTTTACCAACTTTTGGAATTAAAGCAAAACATACATGCTCATGCCTCATACCGTCTAGGAAATTTCTTCCATCAACAAAAGTTATCCTTGCATTACCACATACCTTTTCTTCGGTCTCCTTCAATGGTTTTAGCTTATGTCGCACTCCATCCTTTGTCAGGGAATAGGTATTCGCACGGCTATCATGTACAGCACATCTGTCAAACTGCCATGGTCTACCCAACAACATATGACATGCATCCATAGATATGATATCACATAATACCTCATCTTGGTATCCGCCAATCTTGAACTTCACCAGCCATTGTTCATTGACCATGACCTTGTGGTCATCCTGTACCTAGGCAATCCGATATGGATGTGGGTGTTTCTGTCTCTTGAGCTTCAACTTTGTCACCATCTCTTCTGACACCAAATTGTCAGTGCTTCCACTATCGATAATCACATCACAACATTTACCTTCACACTTGCACCTGGTGTGAAACAAGCTCCTCCTTTGCTCAGGTTCATTCTCACCACTCAACAGGACTCTTCTGTTAATCAACATTTCTCCTCTTTCAGCATCTTCAGAATTTGATGATCTGGCATCTTCATCTACATGTGCAACTCTGGCCTGGCCTTCATTTCTCATGTCTATTCTACCTTGGCGCTGAGGACATTCAAATGCCCTATGACCTTCTTCTCCACAGTGAAAACATGTTCCACGAAAGCCACCTCTTCCAGATCCTTGTCCTCTTCCTCTTCCTCTCTGATCTCTATTATTCTGATCTTGGAAGCGATTGGAATTATTTCCTCGCTGATTCTGACTGCTACTGGCCTCATCCTTCTTTTTCGGATCTTCATTTCGGCCACCATATGATCATCCACCAGATCGTCCACTGCGACCTTTTCCGTTTTGTCTGCTCTCAAACTTCTTGTTCAGTTTTTCCTCTACTTTTAGGGCAAACTAGTATGCCTCTTCAATACTGTTCATTCGAACCAGATTCAGCTCCTCCTGAATGCTTGGCCTTAACACATTAAGGTATCGGGCAACTTTCTCCTTATCAACTTCTGCATGGCCTGTTCTGATGAGAAGTCGATAGAACTCCTCTGTATACTCCTAAACAGATCTTCCTGCTTGCTTCAAACTCTGCATTTTCTTCAGTAGCTCAAGCTCATAATCAACAGGAATGAACTGTCGCTTCAATTTATCCACCATCCGATCCCATCTCGTGATTTTCTCCTTTCCCCTTCTATTTCACTCCAACTGAATCTCTTGCCACCATATCTTCGCATG
Organism: Chamaecyparis obtusa; assembly: GCA_027943335.1. Taxonomy (NCBI): domain Eukaryota; kingdom Viridiplantae; phylum Streptophyta; class Pinopsida; order Cupressales; family Cupressaceae; genus Chamaecyparis; species Chamaecyparis obtusa. The sequence continues at coordinate 124,483 of BSBK01006848.1, forward strand.
ACCCTTCAGTCTGGCCTTCACAAATTTGACCCTATCAGGATCCTCAACATCTTCATACTCAAAATATTCTTCACATTCATTGATCCAGTCGATCAATTTCTCTGGGTTAAGATTTCCAGAAAATGTAGGAACCTCAATCTTAGGTCTTTTCCCAATCTTGGAAATCGCCCGAAAAAGTCTTTCTTCCTCATGGTTCACAATTTCAACTTCTCCTTCTTGATATTCTTCTTCGGCTTCATCCTCGCTTTCGTTTCTGACATTAAGATTCATTCCTCTGTGAATCTCTTCTTGCAATGCTCGCACTTGTCTCTGCAGCTCTCTAACCTCAGGTGTTACAACGCCAGCTCTTCCGCCACGTTCCCTTCGTGGAGGCATTTTCGCGATGCGCGCTGAAACCCTAGCCACGATCCTGGTGCAAACTGCCTCACAGTCGGCGATCTGTTTACACACTCAAGAACTCCTGCTCTGATACCACTTGATGAAGGGTGCTCCTCTTAATACCACAAACACATAACAGAAACAGAGAAACAACAACAATATGCAAGAACAGAGAATTGGCTTCTTATTATCTCCACAAATGTGGAATTACAAACTTTCAGAATTACAATATGCAAAGCCACATGGGCATTCCCTTACAATATTCTGTAAAACAAAGCCTCGAATTATTACCCAGATCTACTACCCAGAACTATTCTGAACTGCCTAAGACAAAAATACAGCCTTCCTTATATAGGCAATTTTCCACCGCCTGGGAAGGTTCCAAAATTTTTAGCCAATAAGGCCGACCAAACTTAGAATTATTTTATTTTACATTTTATTACATCATAGTCGGCTCAAGATAACCTTTGAAACCCGAATAGAAATTTTGAAGAAAATTATTTTTCGCCATTTCAGGTGGCCCAACTTCCGAAGACCATAAGTCATCACCCGTTGACCCGCTCAGCTATTATAACCCCATTTCAGAAATGCCACGAAGTGCTCTATAGGCTTGATCGGCGCAAGCGCCCGTCACCCAAATTTTTGACCTCATCCGGGGCCTCTAAAGCCTTCAAAACTGAGTTCAAAGTTTCTATACCCTGCTACCAATACTGAAAATCTTCAATATCTTCCAATATACACTTGATCTGGCAATGAAACTTTACTGGCAGACTTATATGACCAAAATGAACCTCCAAGAAAGAAATCAGATCATTCTGAACACATACGAAAATTACCAAAAATAGTAACTTTCCATAAATAGTAGCTCTGCACAAAATAGCCCTTATTGAATTCAAAAATAGAAATATTTTTGGGTGATGCAAGATTGCTCTTACACCCAGGATGCTCCTGCATCAGTTATGGCATAGAAGGTTTTGTCACATAAATTTTGATAACATGGTGAAAGTGAGTAGTACACTTGCAGTAAGGGATTTGCCTAAAATTATGAGGCCTACTAACATGATTTGCAAGGAATGTGTGATGGCTTAGTAGAAGAGAAATTTATTTCCTACTAAGAAGTTCACATTTGAAGAGAAGTTGGAGATTGTTCATATAGACTTGAGCGGTCCTACCAGGACTAGAGGATTCTATGGAGAAAGGTATTTTATGATTCTTGTTGATGATTATACAAGAATGATGTGGATTGCATTTCTTAAAGAAAAGTCTGAAGCATTTGATAAGTTTAAGATCATTAAGAATAAAGTTGAGAATGAATCTAGAATGAAGATTAAATGTTTGAGATCTGATAGAGGTGGAGAATTTAGTTCTAGAGAATTTAACACCTTTTGTGAAGTGAATGGCATTACGAGACAATTTTCAACCCCTAGAACACCTGAACAAAATGGTATTGCAGAAAGAAGAAACAGATCAGTGACCAAAGCAACAAGAGCTATGTTATTTGAGAATGATTTGGTGAAGATATTCTAGAGAGAAGTAGTGAACAAAATAGTGTATACAATTAATAGAGTACAAATTAGAGCAGACACAGACAAGACACCCTATGAATTATGGTTTGGACATGCACCCTCAATTAAGCATTTTAGAATTTTTGGAAGAAAATGTTATATAAAGAGAGATGATGACATTGGAAAGTTTGATACTAGAAGTGATGAAGGTATTTTTCTTCGATATTCTTTAAAGAGAAAAGCATATAGATGTTACAATAAGAGAACTAAGACTATTATTGAGACCGCAAATGTTAAAGTTGATGAAAAGTTCAAAATTTAGGAAAGAATACTTGATTATTAATCTGATGAAGGAACTCAACCTAAGCCCAACACTGAAACTACTAAACTATTCTATGAGATTGATAGTCATTTGGTAAATGAAATCCATAGTAAAGTCATTGAAGAATTGGCACCTGAAGTAAGATTTGAGATAGTGACACCTAACAAGAGCCTATCAAGAAATCATCCTATTGAGAAAATTATTGGAAGCATTAAAAGAGGAGTTCTGACTTGAAATAAGGTACAAGAATAGTTATGTTTGATTTCTCAATCTGAACCTAAATCTACTAGTGAAGCTTGTGAAGATGAATATTGGATTAATGCTATGAAAGAGGAACTAGATCAGATTGAAAAGAACAAGACATGGGAATTGGTCCCTAGACCTAAAGATAGGAATGTTATTGGAACTAAATGGGTATTCAAAAACAAGATGAATGAACAAGGAGAAGTAGTAAGAAACAAAGCAAGATTGGTATGTAAGGGATACTCACAGCAAGAAGGAATTGACTATGAAGAAACTTTTGCACCAGGAGCAAGAATTGAAGCAGTAAGAATGTTTTTGGCCTATGCATCTTTTAAGAAATTAAAAGTATATCAGATGGATGTGAAGTCCACATTTCTGAATGGTGAATTGGGAGAACAAGTCTACATTGAGTAGCCTGAAGGTTTTCCTTTGACTCAAGAAGGAGACATGGTATGTAAACTGAAGAAAGCATTATATGGACTAAAGCAAGCACCTAGAACTTGGTATGCAAGACTGGATAAGTATTTGTTAAAATTGAGATTTATCAAAGGAACAGCTGATAGTAATCTATAAACAAAAGAAATTGAAAATGGTTTGTTAGTTGTAGTTATTTTTGTTGATGACTTTATTTTTGGAGGAGAAGATGAAGCTAGTGACAAATTTGCTGATGAAATGAAGACTAAATTTGAAATGAGTATGATTGGTGAGATCAAATACTTTTTGGGATTATAGATAACATAGAACAGTGATGCTATTTTTGTAAGTCAGACAAAGTACTTGAATGATTTTTTGAAAAGTTTTGGAATGGAGAACTGTAAACTAGTTGGAACACCTATGGTAACTAGACATAAACTATCTAGCATAGATGAAACAGTGGCAGTTGAACAGAAGAAATAAAGATCTATGATTGGAGGATTGTAGTACTTGACACATACAAGACCTGATATAGCACATTCAGTCAGAATTGTAGCAAGATTTCAAGCTGAACCTAGACAATCACACTATGCAGTAGTAAATAGGATACTGAGATATTTAAGAGGCACAATGGACTATGGATTGTGGTATCAAAAATCTGATGATTTTACCCTATGTGCATGTACAGATGCTGATTGGGGAGGCAATGTTGATGATAAGAAAAGCACTAGAGGTGGAGCATTTTTCCTTGGAGGAAGATTGGTTTCTTGGCTAAGCAAGAAGTAGAATTGTATCTCACCAAGCACAGTAGAAGAAAAGTATGTAGTAGTAGCAAACAATTGTAACCAGATAATTTGGATGAAGCAAATGTTGAAGGATATTGGAATAAAATTCATTGAGCCTGTTGTCATACATTGTGACAACACCAACACAGTTAGTATGTCTAAGAACCCTGTATTACATTCTAAGACAAAGCATATAGAGATCAAGTATCATGTTGTAAGAGAGAAATTTGTTGAGATAGAAGTCAGACTGGAGTACATAAGCACAAAGGAGCAGATAGTAGACATATTTACAAAGCCTTTGCCTAAGGATACATTTGAGTATCTAAGAGGTATACTTGGGGTTATGCCCCAGTCTACTTTTGAGTAATGATGCAGTTGGTTGCATCCATCCAGTGGTATATAAGCCTTATTTTTCTTCTGGACTGGATGTCGGTACTTCCTTAATGGGGGAGTATGTGTATCTGAGCTGAGTCATGAGGAATCTTGTGAATGTATTTTCTGAATAGTGCCTCTTGACATTGGAGTTGTTGTTGACATAATGATGAAAATTCTATCATTGATGTCAATGGGGGAGAAGTGTACATGAAAAACTAGTTGTACCAGTTGTACCATCTATTGGAGAGAACTAAATAGGAAAATGAAGCAAGATTTGATTGATGTAGTAGTGTTGCAGTATTGGATTTTTGGAACATCAAATATTTTTCATCTATATTTCCATCAATGCCAATGGGGGAGATTGTTAGGAATGAATGCTTGGTAATCATTCTATAGCAGTTTTTGTTGCAATCATGACTATGATTGTCACTGATGTCAACACAATGATCTTCTGGAGACTTGCAGAGAAGCAGATAGTGTTTGGATTAGCGCACGTGTGATATTGTAGTTGGAGATATGTGATGCTAAGGATATACTCTTTGATATGTTATATGTTGATCATTAAGAGGGCATACAGTAATTAATTTATTCATGGAAGTTATAAGCATTTTGGTGGAAGCAGTATTCAGGTAGTGTTCCTGAGTAGCGATTTGTGGAAATCGGATGATATCTCATAATCAGGATGGAATCTAGTTTTGCGCAATTAAGGGGAAGTTAGAGACACATTGATAGTGACATGGATGAAAACACAAAATTTGAGGTCACATGAGTGGAGAATTATTGTATTTGGAAGCTGACAGTTTTGTGTAATTTTGATGTAGCATGCGGAAACTTTTATTTTGTAATTGTGTGCTGACTCATTTGTAATTATTTGAGTGTGGTATAAAGGAAAGAATGTTTTTCCTTGTTGTAAGAAGAAATTAAGTGGTTGATTATGGTTGAATGAAAATCTATGCATGAAGTGAAGAAAAGAGCTAATGTAGTTGTGAAAGCGAAATTGTGAAGGAAGACATGTGAAGTACATAGATTTGAAATTGAGATCTGGTGTAGCAGTAAGTGCAGTTTGGCATAGTGAGAAAGGAGGTAACATATTTGATATTATTTTGTTGAATAATCTTAAGGTCAGTTGGATAGTGTGTTCAGTGATCTTGCCATTGAATTTGTTTGGGTAGTGGGTCCTTCTGTCTTCGATAACTCTTAATAGGGTTAAAATCTTTTAGCAAGGATTCAAAATCTCCTAATCAGGATTCATATGTACTAAATGTATTTCATATGACTCCTAATAGAGTCCATCCTTTCAAAAGGAATATTCATATTAGTACATCTTTTGTGGGCACCATTTGCACCAGGGTTTACTCTTTGATCAAGAGGTTCTCTAGTTAACATATCTTGTGTCATTGTGTTATTGTGTCTGAATATCTTTCTATGGTTGGTAATTATATTGCTTACATGGTTAAATGTTGTTGAAGTTGATAAAAGTTATAATTATCTGATAACTAATTCACCCCCCCCCCCCTCTTAGTTATCTTGGTGGACTTTACTTTGTAACAATTCCCACATGCTATCTTGTAAAACCACTTGACAACAGTTCCTCCCAAGCTTTTGGGGAATAGGTGTAAAAAATAATTGTCATTATAAGCCACTTCTTGGCATGCCATATAGAATTATTTGATGTGGCTTATAGGGTCTCCTTTCCCTTGATATTTATCAAATTTGGGTGTCTTGAAGTGCTTAGGGAAATGCACAACTATGATAGATCAAATGGATAGGGACACACCTCTTCAAACTTGAAGGTTTTTCTATATATGCTAGCTTGGAGCTCTTTAAGAGCATTCTTCATTTCTTCCCACTCGGCATTGACTAGCATTGGAGTGGGTACTCCCATTTGGAAAGGGTCTAGTGGTGCTGGTGAATAAGGGTGATTTTGAGGTGGATATTATGCACTAGGATATGGAGATTGCCTAGCAAGATAGGTAGATTGGAATGGATTTTGGGGTGATGTTTGTTGGGGAGGATATTGTTTCTAAGGTGCAAGAATGTATTGTTGTGGAGGATAGGGGATAGAATTTTTCTTTTGGGGAATGATGGGATGTTTCTATTGTGATGCATAGGATGATTCTTGTTACTGCAGTATGATGGGATGTTGTTGTTGCTACGCTAGGAAGTATTGTTGTTGTGGAGGAGGCTAGTGAAATGATTCAACTTAATGATAAGATAGCCCCTACTGTACTTAGCTTTATGCTTGGTTGATGTAGGATGGATGCATTCTTGCATTGCTTATGGGTGGAACTGATGTAGGGAAGTGGAAATTAGCAGGCGGTTGGGCAAGGTAGCTTGTGAGATCGAAAGAACTCTATTGTTGGGGTGGTGGAACCACATGAGATGTGAAGGGTGGAATAGATAGAAAGTTGGTGTATAATGGAAATGATGAAGCTGATGGAGGTTGCATTTGTTGTTTTTGCACTGCTTGCGAGAAGGTGGCTTGTTGGTTTGTTTGCATGGATGCAGAGAAGTGGTTTGCTATTTTGAAACCTAACATTTCTTCTTTGGTGAGGCCCCATTGAGAACTAGTACGTGGTGGGAACTGTGATGTAGAGGATGCTGGAATGGTAGATGTGATGGGAGATTGGGATGTGAATGGTGGATTCAAAAATCCCATGGAAGGCATACCTATTGTGAATTCGGTTTGTTGGGCTTGTGCTTGAGTAAATGTTTTTTGGGGAATGAATGAATATGCTTGATTTCCCCATGAGAAAGGTGGTGCTGATGTGGAAGCTTTCTTAGAGAAGGAGGAAAATGATTGTGTTGCCCCTAGAAATGATGGTATGGGTGTGGAAGCTTGCAGAGTGAATGGGAAGGATGATTGTGTTACCCCCAAGAATGGTGGTATTGAAGTAGAGGCTTGCTAGGAGAAAGAGGGAAATGATTGTGTTGCCCTTGGAAATAATGACATTGCTTGGCCAATGGAAGGTGGAGGAATTATGTGTGCAAAGTCTTGTGTGGGAGGTGGCATTTGGTTTTGTGAAAACCTTTAGGTAGGAATGTTGGATTGAGCTACCATGGAGGATAATGGTGTGTCCATGAGCTGAAATGGAGTGGATTATGTTTCTTGTGTTGTAGTGCTTGTGAAACTACTTTGCAAAACGGGAGGGATGGGCGAAGCTACTTGTGATATGTGAAAAAGTGGATAAGGGATTTATTGGATGATGGGGGTGTATGCTTCTGTTGGGATTCAGATGATGTTGATTAGAATACAAGGTTGGAGATATGGTTGAATGGGAGTACCCTCCTATGTTAATTTAGCCAACATGCTTCATTGATTTTGAGTAGTGAGTGAACTAACTATTTTTGCATTCCCTAGTTGATTCATGAATGTTTCTATCACAAAAGAAGCCGGGGGGATATTGGGATCATCCCATACATTACCAGTTTGTTGGCTCTAGGGATTGTAAGCTACCATCACACTAGTCAAAACATTGGGGTTAGATGAGATAGTGATCTAATAAGGATCCATGTTCCTTCATTTTATAGATCTTGTCTCAACAGGCATGGAGTGGAGATCTAAAGATGCAGATGGTAGATGGATACAAGATGCTCCTAAAAGACTCTATAGAATGATGGATGCAAGTCTAAGAGACTTCTAAGGATGGTGGATTTCTAAAATGTGATGCAGGGATTTGGATTAACTTTGAGGATGGTGAAATGATTTTAAATGATTGGTATTATGCTCTGATTTGGATCAAGGATGGTAGAAGATTGGCAAGAGATGCTGAAAATTACTAAGTGTCAAAAAATGAGTTGTTGCTTCCTGATGGAGGATCAATGGTAGAATTGGTCAACCAAGGATAGACTAATGATCTTTGGTCAACTAGATTCTTATCAATGCAAGTCAATCTCTTGCTCAAGATGATGAGGTTGTACAAGGAGAAGTTGGATTTCCTTTAGACAATGCTCTGGAAAATGGGGAGATTTCTGATTTAGGATAAGGATTGGAAGCAACTCAAAGGGTTTGAACACTAAGTATTTTTTGATTTGGATCACAAGATGTGGATTCAGATTTGGATGATGGGGTCTAATTTGGATAAATGAATGCTGGATTTGGATCAATGATTTGGGATTTTGGTTGTAGATTTCTGATGGAATGATGGTGAAAGATGATGGAAAGATGCTTTTTCTAAGAGGATGACTAAGATGCAATTGAAATGGATGACCTATGATGCAACTAGGAAGATGATAAAGAGTGCAATGATGCAAAAATAAGAATGATTTTAGGATGCAACTAAGGATTGGTGGTGATGCAAAGATGAAACAAGGATGAGCTAGGAAGAAGGACTATCGAGATAGGATTTTTGGATTCCGAAGGAAGAATGGATATGCGATGGACCCATCTAGTCTTCTCTCTCTAAATTGACATAGTTATGGTTAACTTGGAATCAGTATGCAAACTACTTGACTCTTGCATTATACTGAATGTTTTTTAGTCTCTCTTGATTTTTCTATTCTACTTGGATTGCTTTAAGGGAATGTTGGTGATCCTTGAGATTTCTCTGTGCTACTTTCTTCTCTTGGTAAACTAGGGATCTATGAAGTTTAGCCTTCTTGTGCTGGGTCCAATCTGACATAGCTTGGAAATATTCTGGTAACTATTTTTGTAAAAAGGGTTTTGGGTGTCTGATTTTGAAGGGACTCTTCTACAAGGTTTTTTTATGAAATATTTTGGCCCAATTTTATGATGTCTCAATGGAAAAGGACTAACTTGAAAATATATATTCTGAAAACAATCCTGACAAGGGACAAAGAAACCTTGTGGGATACAACCAATGATTTTAGCCACTAAATTTGAAAGAAAGTTTCAAAAGGTGTATATTCCAACAAGTGTTTTTATTGAGCTTTTGACCGTGCAAATCACTTCGAAGATCTACCTAAGGGAAGGTGATTATCAGAATCCTTTCCCACAACTTGATACCCCCTAAAAGGTGATACATATGGGGAGTATCTTAAGGTGATCTAGTAAACCCCTTGGATCGGTCCTTGCACAAGGATTCTAATACCTTCAGGTGTAGATAGGGTAGTTTCTATTTTATCAAGTTTTTAGTTGTTTCGTGGAGTCCTCCCAATCAGTTTGTATGCACATGACTTAATTAAGAGCCTAGTTGACCATGCAGAAATAATCAAGATTATTCACCTACCCTAAGCTACCATCAACATGCATCACCTAAGCTTGAGGGGATGTAAGCGAGAGTTTTCAAAACACTTTATTTCTATACCGGTTTGAGGTTGTTCTCTAGAGAAGAAGCACTTTTCTCTCTAGACAGGCCTCTCTAGAAGTAAAACAAGTGAACTTGTCTGAGTTCAACTATTTTACATCACTTAGATTAACAAGGATTTACAAAATTTTGAAGACTCCTAGAAAGAACAACAAACAAAGGTTCTTTCCCAAATTGATTAAGTGATTGAATTGAAATTTTGCAAACACAAGTTTTTAAGGCTTTGATTTGTTCTTTCCTTTTTGAAAACAATAACTTCGAGTGATTGTAGTTTCTTTGCTTGGGCATTCAAGATTGAGTTTGTGTGCTTTTATGAACTTTGAATTGGAATTTGAAAGGAAGGGAATAGAGATTATTTTCATTCACCATTTAAGTCACTCCAGAGTGTGTTTTATTTGGACTCAAATAAAAAATGACTCTTTTGGACCTTGGTTTTTCATTCAAGATTTTGTGTTTTAGTTTGCATGTTTTATGCCCAAAATAAGATTCCTAGATTGATTTGATGCATGAAACTTTGGAAAGAATTCAAGATTTTGAAAAATATGTTCCCTACGAAGATCACATAAGATGGAAAGTAAGTATGGAAGATCACAGACTGAACATGTCTAAGTATGAAATAGTGTTTTTGACAGAGCACCCAATATAGTTTGTTTTGGCGACGTTCACTGGAGCATGATCAGAGTTTGTGCAATTGAACATAGACTCTATGGTGTCTAAGGATACCCAATCTCAGTGCACAAAAGAGTACAGATAGTACAGACAAAGATATGATTGTTTTACCAATGATAGAGTATAACTGATAGAGTAGTTTTGAAGGCAGAACTAGTAAATGAATTAAGGGATTATTTTTCTTGTCAAAATAATGACTTAATATTATAAAGAGCCGACATCCTAGATGTTTACTATTGGATAAAGATGTGGAAGCCAACTGGAGAAAAATATTATGTTTGTATCTTGTATAAAGATGTAATATTGTAATGTACCGAACATACTTGAAATGTAACTTGTGATAGTTGTATATTGTGATAGCGGAAAAAGTTGTTGATGCAAAGTTGTAAGTAGTACCATATTGTAATCAGTAAACATTTGTATTACTTTTTTGGGCAATGAGCTCATCTGGTAATCAGGTTTTGTATCTACAACTCCTAATAGGGTTGAGGCTTCTAACAAGGCCTATAGTCCCTTAACCAAGACTGATACACTATATGATTGTAACAGGCTCCTAACAGGATCAACATCCTTAATAGGATACTTTTGATTAGTGGATCTTTTTGGGTACCATCCCCACCAGGGTTTTCCCTTTTTCTAGGGTTTCCTCAAGAACATATCATGTGTTATGAGTTCTTTACATTTACTGTTATGTATGTTATTTAGTATCTTATGCTTTGTATGCACTAAAGTAATTTGTTATATCCATAAGTTGGCAAAAGTAAAAGTTTGTGAAATACTGATTCACCCCCCCCTCTCAGTATTTCCTATTTCTAACAATTGGTATCAAAGCACAACTACTCGGAGAAGGAACATTCAAGGAAATCCTAGCAGCTTGAGTAAGATCTCTATGGATATGGATCAGTTACAGAAGAATCTTGAAGAAGCTCTTGAACAAATTGATATGCTTACTAATGAAAGAAACACTTTGAAAAGAAAGTATGATGATGCAAAGAATATTATTGACAAATTGAAAGGTAAGATAGAAGATCTAAAATCTAAGAAGGGATCTGAAATTCTTGTTGAAGATTGTGATAATTTAGAAAAGGAAAATGTGATCCTTAAACATGAATTTGAGATAGCAAATCTGAAACTTAGCTTGAAAGATGGAAATGACAATCTCAGATTTGAGAATGAAAGTTTAAAGAATGAGAATGAAGATTTGAAATCTAAACTTGGCAAGGTAATATCTTAATTTGATAAAGTCAAATTGTAGTATGATGAACTTGAGAAATACAAGATTGTGAAAGGTGAACTGACTCAACCTAAACAACAACTTGAGAGACTATATTCAAATAGTGAAAAGATTAATGAGCAAATATCTTATGGGAAACCATTCTATGAAAAAACTAATCTTGGATTTAACACATTGAAGATAGTTAGTGAAAGCAAGAAACCAGATCTGAATGTATGTGAAAGCAGTGAAGAAAAGAAGTTAGATGAGAACAAATCTGAAGATGCACCTAAGCAAGAAGAATCACTGAAGCAAGAAGAAACACCGAAGCAAGAAGAACCACTAAAGAAAGATGAAGCATCCAAAGGTGTGCAAAGAGAATTCAAAGGTAGATGTTTTGCTTGTAATACTATTGGTCATATGAAAAGAGATTGTACAGGTAAGCAATCCAAACCTCTTAATGGATATTGTTATGATTGTCATGGTTTTGGACATAGAGCTATTGAATGTACAAGATCTAAAGTTATTGAGAATAATTATAATAGTAGAATGCCTAGAAAAACTAACAATGTAGATCAGAGATCAACTAAAGACTTGAAAAGAGGAAATGGAATAGTATGTTACATATGCAACAAAATTGGACATATTGCTAGAAATTGCAGTACACAAATCAATTAGCAAGCACCTAGATATGGAACCAATGGAATCATTTGTCAGATATGTAACAAGATTGGTCACATAGCAAGATTTTTCAGAATGAACAATGGAGGTTATCATCATAACCCTAACCCTAGAAACTATGCAAGAAGGAATGAAAATGCAGGAAATAAAGAGAAAGGTTGTTGTAGCAATGAAGATGAAGTAAAATTTGTTAAAGGCACAGATCAAGGAGGCATATTCAGCACTAAAGGTTATCAGGAAGGTAATGTATCTGATGGTAAGAATGATTCTTTACCTAACCCTTCTTTAAGCACTTAAATTATGTAAATTTTTGTAGTTTAGGAACTTAGAATTAGTGTAGAATTAGATTTTGAATGAGTTAAGTTTTGTGTAGTTAGATGAAGGTTTTTTATGTTATACTAATGCTATGGTTAAGTGCACAAAAAGAAATATTGTGTTTTGCGAGGTCGCAAGAAGATTTATGGTTGCAGGTTTACAGAATCAGCTTTTTGGCATTTTAGAGAAAGAATTAAATGCAATGTCAGATCGAGTAAATGCTAAGTGTTAAAAGATTGAAATTGAAGTTATTGTGATTATCAAGTGATTAGAAGTGATTTGGAGAGTGAAGAAAGAAGTTTGGTAGCGATTTGTAGAAGTTTGAAGCACCGATCAAGCGAAAGCCCTAATTTTGTGAATTTAAGGTATTTATCTGACTAAGATCATGAATCAGTATAAGTAATCAGATATAATCATGGATGTGTCATTGATTCACAACATTAAGGATAAGAACAGACCTAGAATAAAGAAAGATCCAGTTGAAACTTCAGAAATAGATGCTAGTTTAGCTTTATCATCCATACCAGACAGAGTTCTTCATTTAGAGAATGTTAAAAGTTATCTTGGATGAAAATATGAAACCCTAAGGGAGAGTAATTTTAATGGTGAATATCAAAAATTGTTCAACAAGGATATGTCAGTGAAACAAGGTTATGAACATCTAGAAAACAATGAAATCATTAAGTACTCTATGAAATATGAATTTGATGATGAGTACTGAACTAAGATCATTTTGAGTAGGATACATAATGGTAAATTTTGGTTAGAAGATAGAGTTATAGACATAACTGCAAACCTAATTCATGATGTGACTAGATTATCAAAAGTTGGTGCAATTCCACTGAATGAGAAAAACATGAGAAAGATTGTGATTGATAACATCGGTTCAATATATAATGGCAGAGGTATAGTCATTAGTAAGATTAAGCAAGATGATGTAAGATACTTGTGTAAGATTTTGATAAGAAAATTCTATGGAAGTTCTAGAGAAGATGATATGTTAGCAGGTATGGTACACATTGCTTATTTGATGTGTGTGGAGAAGAAGCCTATGGATATGTGTGAAATTTTGAGCATACAGTTGTTTGAGAATTTGGAAAAGATAAAGAAAGCTAAATACACCCACTTTATATTTTCCTCATTGGTTACTTACATGTTCTTCCACTTGATAAGAAGATTTCCTTACACTATTGATTGGAATGATGGTGAGAATACTATGGAAAGAATCAATAAAGTTTACATGAAACATTTTAATGAGAAGGTTAATGACAGTGTAAAGTTAGTGTTGAAAACTTTTCAGAACATTGTGGTAAATAGATCAAGAATTCCTCCATCCCTAGTTGAGAAATACAAAGATGATATATGTTTTATGGTTGATATTGATTTCACTTACATTGAGGTAGTAGAACCTAGACATGAATTCATAGACCCTCTTGGCTATGAAATCTTTGAAGTTGAAACAAAAGGATATGTTAGTAGATTGTTGAAAAGTGAATTGGATGCTCATAGCAACATATTTGGAACATATGATGAAAACCCCGATTCAGCAAAGACACTTAAGGAAGAGAAACAATCAAAGAAGAGAGTGGAGACTACAATAAAGAAAATTCTAATAGGAACAGGTATGAGTGAGCAGGAATTTGATATTGCAAGAAAGATAGCAGAAGCAATAAGGCAAAGTAAGATACTATCAATCCCACCTTTGGCATCAAGTGAAAACCCTCAAGAACCCATTAAAGTTAAGGTAAAGGTTGAAGAACCTAAGAAGGAGCAAGAAATTAGTCAAATAGAGAAACCCTCTTCTTTAGCACCAAGCAAAATAATGAAGGTAAGTTCTTCAGGACCAGATAAAAGACAAAAATTAATTGTTCCACCAGTACCTAGAAGAGTTGCAGAGATAAAAAATGATGAAGTAACAATAAAGAAGAAATCATGGAAACCAAGGATAGAAAGAGTTAATGAAGACATATTGCAGCATGGAGACTTTACCAAGATGAACAAATACTATGATTTATATGGACCCTTTGACAGATTAAATCTAGAGAATGCAATGGTTACACATTTCATTTTGGCAAACAAGAAATTTGATATTATTCATGGAAAGATACCAGAAGATTTGTACAACAGACTTGTGAACAGAAAGATGAGAGCACAAGAAGAAGATACTAAAATGAAAGAGAATGTGATAAGACAATTTTGTGACATAAGAGATGATGACCACCTTAAATAGATCCTCAAGCCACTTGGAACCCTATTAAGAACCAAAAGAAGAACTATACAAATAATTGGAAGTTAGTATGAACAAGTGAAGACTGAAACTAAACAAGCAGTTGTGCAAGTGCTAGTAGACTTGGTAGCAGAAAAAGATAGCAAAGATCAATCAGTTGTAGAACCAGTAGAGAAACAAAGTTTAGAATAGGTAGAGGTAGCAGTAGAGGTAGTTGAAGTTGAAGATATTCCCTCTTCTTCTATAAAAATTGGCACAAAATCTATGGATGTTGAAGGAACAAAAGTTACTTTAGATTCAGATGATGCAATACTCAACAGTTTGGATAACATTGTTGATAATTTGGCTTTGGGAGAGGAGGAAAAGAGTATTGAAATAGAGACTACACAAACAGAGAAGCAAATGGCAGTAGAGGTCACTACATCTAGTGCACCTATTGTACCTATAAAGGACATCAATTTTACCCCTAAGACTGGAAAGAAAAGAGAGATTGGTTCAATATTTGAATATTTAGGCAAAGAAGTGGATGATGTTGATCAACTAGAATTGATCACATCTTTGAACAAAATTATTGAGAAAAACAATAAGGTCAAGAATTTGGAAGGTAGCTTGAAAGATTGACTAAGAAGCCATAAAGTGTTATATCTACAAAAGTCTTTGATTCAGATCCACTTGAAAGAGAAAAGATGGTAATAAATTATTTTGATGTTGAGTTCACTAATTTGACTGATATTGCTAAGGTTAAGGCTCAGGCAGCTTATGAAGCTGAGATGTTGCAGAATATAAGTCAGAATATCAAAAATGACATTGGCAGCCTTGACATATACATTAAGAACTTAAGGAAACATCTTGAGACTGGAAAGTGTTTGTACATTCAGTGTACAAAATCTAAAAATATAATAATTGAGGAAGAGAAGAAGATAAAAGAGAAGCAAGATGAAATTGCAGCAGAGACAAACTCAATGGCCAAGCCAAACATAAAGATCAGTGCAGTTGAGAAAAAGATCAAAAAATTATGTGATGAGATAAGGACTTTGAATGATGAGAAGAATAGGAAACTTATCAGGATGAACATCTTGAGAGAGCATGTATCAATCAAGTTGACTATAATAGAAGAGCAGCTAGAAGAATGTCTTACTGCTAAGACATCGTTTCAGAAGTTCAACTTTGAATCTCTTCAAGCTTGTCAAATTGTAGCATACGAATTGAGTTCTTTACTCAATGTAGCAGAATCAATTAAGAAGTCTTGGGAGAAAGATTTTGAGGCTTGGAAGTCAGATTTTGCAGATTGTATTGCAAGCCTACCGGCTTTGCAATAAGATAGTAAGGTAAAAGTTTTGGCACAATTTTGTATATCCCTTTCCACCCTTTTTTTTGTCATTGTTGTAAAAGGGTAAGAGATACTTAGAAAATTGTCTATATATGATGAGGAAGGATACTCATAGGGGAAGTTCTATGGAGTATTATGAAGTGTTATAGATTATGTGTATATTTTGAGGAGATATAAGGATAATATTCTATGGCCACAATTTTGATACAAATTTTGATATTTTGACTTGTACACTTAGCCAATTTTCTCATATGTTGCCACCAATAACAAAGTGGGAGATTATTGGCAATTTGGCTGAGGTAAGTACATTGATGTTGTCATTATGGAAACATATGTTCCCTATGAAGATCGCATAAGCTAGAAAGTAAGTATGGAAGATCGCAGACTGAAATTGTCTAAGTATGAAACAGTGTTTTTGATAGAGCACCCGATACAGTTTGTTTTGGCGATGTTCACTGGAGTATGATCAGAGTTTGTGCAGTTGAACATAGACTCTATGGTGTCTAAGGATACCCCATATCAGTGTGCAAAAGAGTATAGATAGTACGGACAAAGTTATGATTGTTTTACCGATGACAAAGTAAAGCCAACAAAGCAATTTTGAAGGCAGAACTAGTAAATGAACTAAGGGATTATTTTGCTTGTCAAAATAATGACTTAATATTATAAAGAGCCGACATCCTAGATGTTTACTCTTGGATAAAGATGTGGAAGCTGACGGGAGAAAGATATTATGTTTGTATCTTGTATAAAGATTTAATATTGTAATTTACCGAACATACTTGAAATGTAACTTGTGATAGTTGTATATTGTGATAGCGGCAAAAGTTGTTGATGCGAAGTTGTAAGCAGTACCATATTGTAATCAGTAAACATGTGTATTACTTGTTTGGGTAGTGAGCTCATCTGGTAATTAGGTTTTGTATCTACAACTCCTAACAGGGTTGAGGCTTCTAACAAGGCCTATAGTCCCTTAACCAAGACTGATACACTATATGATTGTAACAGGCTCCTAACAGGGTCAACATCCTTAATAGGATACTTTTGATTAGTGGATCTTTGTGGGTACCATCCCCACTGGGGTTTTCCCTTGGCCAGGGTTTCCTTGAGAACATATCATGTGTTATGAGCTCTTTACATTTACTATTATGTATGCTATTTAGTCTCTTATGCTTTGTATGCACTAAAGTAATCTGTTATATCCATAAGTGGGAAAAAGTAAAAGTTTGTGAAATATTGATTCACCCCCCCTCTTAGTATTTCCTATTTCTAACATGTTTTATTTGGAATCAAATTAAAAATGACTCTTTTGGACCTTGGTTTTTCATTCAAGATTTTGTGTTTTAGTTTGCATGTTTTATGCCCAAAATAAGATTCCTAGATTGATTTGATGCATGAGACTTTGGAAAGAATTCAAGATTTTGCAAAATGAATTTTTTTTTAACCAAGCACAAAAGCATTGAGGATAATTTAGGAACATTTAGGAATGATTAGGACCATTTAGTAACCATTTAGAAAAGATTTGCAGACTTGTTCCTAGATTTGCATAAAACATTGAAAGAACTTTGAGATTTTGCAAAAGAAATTCACTCGAACTTAGAACAAAGCATTGATTTGGATTTAGGACTATTTGCATGCACTTAGGATTGATTTGGACTGATTTAGAAATGAGATGTAGATTTGAGGTTCTTTTTATGCACCAAAAAGACAAGGTGTTTCTACTTTGCATGATTAATGCATTCTAACCCCTATATTTGAACTTCATTTTAGCCAACTGAAAGACCTCACAAGTGATTTTGATTATTTTTAGGAATCAATAGGAAGGTTTTAAGTTGATTAAGAACAAATAGGAAAGATTTGCAGATTCTTTGTGTGAGCAAGGCTATTTGTATCTGTTTTGAAAGGCTCAAACAAGCAAACATTAGGTTCTAATCTAACATGAAATCAATCCAAAATAAGAACATCTAAGCTAAGCCACCTCAGATTGAGCTAAAACAGATGCGCCCATGCACTGTTTGATTTTATCTTGCTTAAGGGGATGTGGGTGTGCTCTCTAAGCACTTGGATCATACTCTAATGCATACTAAGGTGGATTGAGACTCGTGAAAACCCCAAAAAATGGCACAATATTGGGTAGAACACCCAAAATTTCCCCTAAGGCTCCAAGGACTCAATACAATGCTTTAATGGAGATTTAATGCTATATGCTATGCAAAACAATGAAAGAAACTATGTTAATCCATTTATTGCTAAGATATGATGTGCTAAAAAGCTTGAAGAAAATAATGAAATCTAACAATTAGTTGATTTTAGCTATGATCTAACATGAAAATGGCATTATAAGATTACTATTACTCGAAAATAAAAGTGGATGGATTGCTCTTAGAAATGAGAGTATTTATAGGATTTCCTAAGGGCTTGGGTTAGAAGGATAGGTTAGAGTTTGAGGTAAGGTTAGAGTTTGAGCCAAGGGGATAAGGATGAAGACTTTCTAGAAGAGTCTAGGCTTTGGATAAGGATAAAGACTTTCTAGAAAAGTCTAGGCTTTCTAGGGATAATAGAAATTTAGGAAATAAATAAAGTTTTATTTATTTTAAGGGTTTTAGGTTTTGAGAAGATATTTATTAAAAATAAATTTAATAAACATGAGGATTAATATTTACTCTTAATTAAATATCTTGAGTTGGGATTAGGGTTAAGAAATGATGGGATTAGCCTTTAATCGAAATTAAAGAGGGATTAGAAGATTCTAGAAGAGGTTAGTGGTCTTTAGAAATTTGGCAAGGTTTTGGACAAAAAATAAATAAATAATTTATTTTGGGATTTTTGGTCAATTTATTAATTAAATAATTAATAAATAGGGAAATAATGTTTAAATAAGATTTAAACATTTTTGGGAGGGATTCCTTAATTAAATATTTTTAATTAAGATAAAGGGATTTAATGACATAAAAATTAATTAATTAATTAATAAATGATGATGTGATAAGGGGTTTTTTAGAAAACAAAAATACTTTATTTCTTAAAGGATTTTTAGGTGTCTACATTTTTCCCGTCTTTGATGCGATGCCGCAAGTGGCATGATGTCAAAGACAAGAAAATAAGATGCCCAAGGCTATAATTTAGAGGAATAAGGGGTTGTGCCCCCTCAAGGAAATAATGCAAGGAGGAAACGTTGTGGAATTTTCTCGAAAGGAAATAGAGAAGGAAGGACCTAGGAAGAAGGGGAGATAAATAACCAAACTTCCAAGAGAAAAAGATGGGTGAATGTAAGATGATATGGAATGGAAAATGCCAGATGCAGCTATATGAGAATGCAAGATGCAAGATTAATCTATATGATGCAGTATGCAGGGGATTTAGGGAGCTCCATGCTTTGGATCTTTTTGAGAGCACAACCTAGTTTGATGTAGCAATGCTAGAGACCTACCAAGGATACTGGGATCACGAGGCCTTGTCACTAGCATTGTAGAGGACTGACGCTAAAAAGACACACAGGGTTGCCCTAGAATCACACATGAAACCCAGAGGAGGCATCGTGGAAATGATGCTAGAAGAAACCACAAACACACAATGGACTCATAGGTAGAAGCAAAAAATCAAAAGACCCAGCCCCAGATTATCCTCATTCGCAGCACACCATGATATAAAGGATCGTGGTGACTTTGAGTAGAAAACAATGAGAAGCCGTAAAAGATTAACAAGATCCAAAGGAAAAAATCCAAGACCAAAATGAGAACTCCAAAAAGGCATCCTTTGCCAAGGAGAGAGATTTGATGTGACTGATGGAGTGATGGTGGGAAGATTGGTCTAAATGTGTGGAAGGATACATCGACACGGACCTAGTGTGATTGGTGGAAGATTAGGTCTGACAGGAGGAAGGATACATCCTCAAGGACTCACTGATTGAGGAGAGAATGAGAGTTGTTGTTCACTGGCAAATGATGAAGTTAAAGAATAAGCACTATGATCAAGAATAGTTGACAATTGATGTTGTAGAAGTACAAGGCTGGGTAGGACAAAGTGTTCTGATCAAATGCTGCTGCAGGATTGACAAGGACTATGTACAATAGGACGCGAGGATATGGACAATGGATATGTACCGAAGCTTGGGATTGGGGATAGGAAAATTATGCTATATAGGAGATACAGGATATGGAACAAGATATGGTACAAAATATGTGCAGGTGGGATTGCGGATTTTCTTGAGGATTATGAAAAAGAGGAATGTTGGGGGATGGTGGATGAGGATGGGGATGGTAGAAAAAGGACTATGATGCTGGGATGGGGGGATGGGAGTTCAATAGATAATGACTCAGTCCACTATGTATGGTGCCTGTTTGCTAGGTTTTCACCAACATACATGTTCAAGGTGCTTGAATTGCCAATTTTTCACCATTGGACGATTATTTTCTTTTCTTTTTTTCTTTTTTGCTTTTTTTGTATTTTTCTGCTTTTTCCAATTTTTATGGATTTTCTGAATATGTAGGATCTAGTTCAGGCATAGAACCTCTTCAAATGTATGATGTTGATTGGATCATTCAGAGGCCCACCTTCTGGTGTAGATAGCTGATAAGCTCCAGAGCTGAAGCATGCAGTGACAACATAGAGGCCTAGCCAAGTAGGCTCAAACTTGCCTTTCTTTTCTCTATTTTCTTGGACCTTCTGATTTTCTTTGAGGACCATGTCACCAACCTAGAACTATCTAGGATCGACCTTCTTGTTATAACTCCTTTTCAGTCAATTCTGGTATGCAACCAGGTGATCATATGCTTGCTATCTCTTTTCATCTAACAGGTCTAGCTATGTGAGATGGGCCACACGATAGTCTTCATTAGTGGTGTAGTTCTTCATGGAGACTCGCAGTGATGGGAGCTCAACCTCAATTGGTAGAATGGCTTCAGCCCCATATACAAGGGAATATGGGGTGGTTCCTGTGGGAGTGCGATAAGAAGTGCGATAGGCCCAAAGGGTAGGATTGATTTGGAGGTGCCAGTCGCGACCAGAATCATTGACAACCTTCTTGAGGATTTTCAAGATAGTTTTGTTGGTTTCTTCAGCTTGGCCATTTCCTTGAGGGAAATATGGACTGGAGAAATGGTGATGGATGTGGAGTCTAGCACACAAATCATCCACATGCTGGTTTTTAAAAGGTGTGCCATGGTCTGTGAAGAAGGTAGATGGTTTGCTGAAGTGGTAGATGATGTGGCAAAGGATGAGCTTGGATATTTGGATGCTAGTAGTTAGGGTGAGAAGAATCACCTCAACCCATTTGGTGAAGTACTCTGTGGTAGTTATTATGTACTTGTGTCCATTCGATGAGAGGGGAGTGATTAAGCTGACAAGGTTAAAGCCCTAACATGAAAATGGCCAAGGTGGCGCAATGGGCTGTAAGTCTTGTGCTGGTGCATGAATCAAATTTGCATGCTGCTAACATGGTAAACATTTTCTGACAAACTCACAAGCATCATGTTCCATGGTTGGCCAATAATACCCAACTCAAAGCAACTGCTTAGCAAGAACCATGCCACTCATGTGGGCACCACAAATTCCAGTGTGGACCTCTTGTAAAGCCAGGATGACCTTGTTTGAATCTAAACACCTAGAGAGGATATTGTGACACCCTCGATGATAAAGGGTGTTGGCTACAAGAGTGTAGTGAGAAGCTCTGTGAATAAAGTTTTGGCATTGGTTATTGGTGAGATGGGGAGATATGATACCATTCTTTAGATATGCATGGATGTCCTGGTACCATGGGGACTAAGGACCAACCACGACACACACCATTTCTGCATCGGCATTCTTATAAGCTCGTGTATGTAGCTGCTCGACTAGGAATTCATACTGTGATGTGTCGTGTGGGATTTCAAACAATGATCCAATAGTTTCCATTGCATCAGCTGCTTTGTTTTGAAGTCTTGGTATCTGTGTGAACTGTAGATTCAAGAAATGCTCTTTTAGTCTGTCCACTAGCCCTTTGTAGGGTAGCAACTTGTCATCCTTTGTCTGATAGTCATCAAGGACCTATTTGATAATTAGCTGTGAATCCCCAAACACTTACAATTTTGTGATATTCCACTAAATGGCTGTTTTGAGACCTGAGATGAGTGCCTCATATTCTACAATGGTTTTAGTACATGAGAATCCTAATTTGAATGATTTTGGAATGTAGTCACCTTGAGGTGTGACGAATAAGATTCTTGCCCCTAATCCATGTGATTTGTAGGAGCCATCAAAGTATAGTTTCCACATGGGTTGTTCTTCGATCATACATAAGTGTTCATTAGGGAACTCCATGATTAGTGGATAAGCATCCACTAGTGGTGCCTCAGCTAGCTAATTGACAATGACTTTCCCTTTGATTTCTTTCCTATCAAAATACTGGATATCAAATTTGCTAAGCAACATGACCCATTTTTCCATACGGCCTATGAGAGTTGTCCTTGATAACAGATATTTGAGGGGGTCCACCTTTGAAATAATCCTAATTGTGTGACTGAGCATGTAGTGTCTAAGCTTTTGAGTGGCAAAGACCACTGCAAGGCATGCTTTCTCCATGGGTGAGTAGTTAATCTTGTAGCCGACAAGAGTTTGACTGATGTAGTAGATGGCTCTCTCTTTATTTTCATCATCATGCTGAGCTAGGAGCGCCCCCAGTGTTGTAGTAGTTTCCAAGATGTAGAGTATGAGAGGGCATCTTGGAACTAGTGGCACTAGGATTTGAGAGTTGGCTAGATACTCCTTGAGCTTATCAAAGCTTCACTGACATATGGGATCCCATTTGAAGCTTGTGTCTTTGCATAAGAGATGTATGAAAGGTTGGCACTTGTCTTCTAGCTAAGAAATGAACCGATGCACTGATTGAAGCTTTCCCTATAGGCTTCTGAGCTATTTGAGTGTTCTTGGTGGAGGCATTTCTATTATTGCTTTGACCTTTTTGGGGTCGATCTCTATGCCTCGTCGTGATACTATGAAACCTAGGAGCTTTCTAGATGTAACACCAAAGACACATTTCTTTGGATTGAGTTTCAAGCCATAATGATGTAAGTGATTGAACACACTCTCAAGAATGCTTAGGTGTTCACCTCATGTTTTAGATTTTGCAAGAATGTCATCCACATAGTCTTCTAGGATCTTGTGGATCATGTCATGGAAGATTGTTGTCATCACTCTTTGATATGTGGCTCCTACATTCTTTAGCCCGAATGGCATCATGTTGTAGTAGAAGGTACCCCATGGAGTTGTGAATGTTGTTTTATGTTGATCTGCTTTTGCTATATGAATCTGATTGTAGCCTTAAAATCCATCCATTAGTGAAAACATTTCATCACCCGTTGTAAGATCTACAATCATGTATATATTTGGTAGCAAAAAATCATCTTTAGGACATGCCTTGTTTAGGTCCCTAAAATCTATACAAATTCTGATGTCACCTGAAGGATTTGTGACAGGCACCATGTTGGAGATCCAATCTGAGTAATCTATTGCTCTAATAATCTTGGCTTGGAGGAGTTTTTCAAGCTCTGCTTTAACTAATAAGGTGACCTTTGGATGCATTTTCCTCAGCTTCTGCTTTACTGGCTTCACATTAGGATCCACTGCTAGATGATGGACAACAAGATTAGGATCAAACCTAGGCATGTGTGCATATGACCATGCAAAATTTATAATTGATTATCTAAGGAGTGCAATCAAAGCCATTTCTTCACCCTCTGTTAGGTTGGCCACAATGTAGGTGATTCTCGAACATTCCTCTATACCAAAGTTGACTGGCTTGGTTTCTTCTATGATGATAGGTAACTGCTCAGGTCTGTAATCCTAGATAGGAGGAAGAGGCAAGTCTTCATCTTCTAGCACTTGAATTTCCAAGTTTTCACTAGAAGATATGCTCTTTATTTTTACTATTTTGGAATCAGAATGTGCCCCAAAGGGGTTTTCACATAAGGACTCATGTTTTACTCTTTCTATTTCTCTTTTTCAGCTAAAGCTTGCCTCCTCCCTAGAGTATCCTTCTGGGTCAAGCTTGTAGATGTGAGTTGACTCTAAATCTAGAACTAGTTGTGGGCCTAATGCCCCCATGAACTCTAGGAGTGCTTCTGTGCTTTGGAACTCATCGATGTGTGTGATGCTTAGTTGGTCCCTTTCTATGAGTTGAGGGTGGATGAGGGGAAGTTCTATGAGATTGATGCCAAGTTTTTGGAGGATAGAAGTGTCTAGGAGGGTGTCATCGTCAAAGATATCATCATAGGATCTAATTTCTTTCTCTTCAGGGATGTCTTTGATTTCTATGAGGTTGTCTTGGCTATTCAAGAGAGGAACGCTAGTCATGTTGGTGCCCCTAGTTGTGGTATTGGGCTCTTGTGTATGCAGGTGAGGGGTATTAAAACCAAGACCCTGATGTTGAGGATTCTTTGATGCTATGAGAGGGTCTTTGCTTCTACCTTCTTGTGGTCCTAGACCACCACCTTGGTAGTTCCATTTCTCAGTAGTGTATTTGTGTGATTGTGGGTATTTATCCTTGAAGTAGCCAAGAAGTTGAGTGTCAGGTGGTGAGGGATCTTTATACAACCACCTATTGATGTCAGGATCCATCTCTTGACTGTTTAATGTGCCATGGGATTCAAAAGTTATAGGTCCCATTCCCTTGATTTCATGATGCTCTTCAATAGGCTTGCTTTGGTAACTCGGGTGCCCTTGAGTATGTGGATCACATGGGAGGGCCCCTACAGAAAATGCATCATGTAGGTTGTATTCACCACAGCCCTGGTTATTGATCTTGATGGAAGAGAGGGTGGAGGTGAGGATGTTCTCTAGATCACAATGGGATCGGGATGAGCTGGCAATAGAAGTACCAATGTCAGTTCTGGGATACTGAGTGGAGTGAGGGAATGATGTTTCCATTGCATGACAATATGCAAAGGGTTGGGGGTCAGCATGGATGGTAAGCTCAGTGCCTTGATGTAGAAATTTCATGCACTGATGGTAAGTAGATGGTACAACCTTGATGGAATGAATCCATGGTCGGCCTAGGAGGATATTGAATGGTAGGTCAAGATCAACAACATAAAAAATGGCATCTTGTGTTGCTGGGCCTAGCTGAATAGGAAAAGTAATAGTACCTTTAGAGGTATGCTCCAAGTTGTCATAGACTTTGATAGTGATTACTTCATGTGCTATATCGGCCTTTGTGAACCCAATCTACTGATTGAATTTCCAAGTACACAAGTTCAGGGCCAAGCCATTATCTATTAAGACCCGTTTGATGGCAAAGTCTTTGACCATAATGACAATGTGGAGAGGGAGGGTATGGTCAGGTGCAATGTCTGGTATGTCAGATGTTTTGAAGGACAAAGCATAGGCTATGGATAGATGTCCACAAGGGTCTCAAACTGGGTGGTGTTAATGTTTGTGGGGACATGTCCTTTGAGAGCTCAGTCAAGGATCTCCTGATGGAGGGGTGAAGTGCGGAGAAGGTCCAAGATGGAGATTTGGGCTGGTGTGTTTCCAAGATGTTATATGAGGTTGTACTATGCATTGTGTGAGTTATGTGCTTGTCTTGGATGGGCACCAGCGATAGTTATCTGACCTCTGTGGGTAGTAATAGCACATTGATGATGTACTCCTCTGACATGGATGGTATTGACTGTGGGCTCAACTTGGGTTATACATCCAACAAATTTGTCATAATTGATATAGGCAGTAGTATGATCTTCTTTCTTACCTTTTCCATGATTCTAGGGATGATTGGTATTGGCTTGGTTCTTCCCAGCATTGTGTTGTGGGAACACATTCTGATATATTTTTAAATTGGCATTTGGTGAGGCTTGAGTAGGTGTATCAACTTGGATCTCCTTTTGGTTGATGAGATCTTGGATATTGTTTTTGAGCCTCATACACTTCAAGGTAGTGTGTCCTTTGACATGATGATAATCACAGTATTTGTGATCTTTGTACCAATCAAGCTTGGGAGTGGTATCATCAACCAGATGGATTGGTGGAAATGCGATCAAGTTGGCCTTAGCCATTCGGTGAAAGATAACATCTAGAGGTTCACCCAGTGGTGTGAAACTCTTCCTTGGATTGTTCTAAGCTTTGGGTTTGTTTTGTTTGGGAGAAACATTAATAGAATTGACTTGATTATTTGGATTACCTTGATAAGCTTGATGGGCTTGCTGCAGATAATTCTATTGGGTATGCTATGAATGATATTGTTGTGGGGTTTTCTTATGGACTTGAGGAGATTGCTAATAGATGGGCGCTTGTTGTTGTTGGTATGCAAGAGTTGATGTAGGGCTATCCATGAAAAATTGAACATGCTTGGTATCAGTGGCTCCATCAATAACAACATTCTTGTTACGATTCCAGTAATGGGATTTATCATTGCTGGGTTTTGGGGCATCATTTTTCAAGTGTCGGATTGTGCCTTCATCTAGAAGGGCCTTTTCAATACCTATCCCCTTGCTCTTCATATCTTGATAGGTTTGGAGATAGTTCATCCTCATAAAATGGGATAGTTTAGGATGTAGATTATCAATAAAGATTTGGCCAAATGCTTTTCAGGTGGCTGGTATGATAACCTAGTGGTAAGGGTATGCCATCGTTGCAAGAATTCTGCTAGGCTTTCTCCTTCTTTCTATTTTGAGTTGCAGAGATCTAACAAGGTCAACTCATTCTCAACATTGTGGGTATAATGGGCAATGAACTTCTCAGAGAGTTTAGCAAACGTTGTGATAGTCCCACATGGTATTTTGTAGAACCACTCAACAACAGTTTGTCCCAAGCTTTTGGGGAATAGGCATAAGAGATAATTATCACTGTAAGCCACTTCTTGGCATGCCATATAGAATTCTTTAATTGGTTGACTAGATCTCCTTTCCCCTGATATTTATCAAATTTAGGTGTCGCAAAGTGCTTGGGGAAAGGTATAGCGGTAATGGATCGGTCAAATGGGTAAGGACACACCTCCTCAAATTTGTAGGTTTTGTTCTCAATACTGGTTTGAAGCTCGTTAAGAGCATTCTTCATGGCTTCCCACTTGGCATTGATTGGTGTTTGAGCAGGTACTCCCATTTGAGGTGGGTATTGTGGAGTGGGATATGGAGATTTCCCAATGGGATAAGCAGATTGGAGAGGATTTTGGAGCGATGTTTGCTAGGGATATTGTTGATAAAACACTTGGGGATATTGCAGTGGCGGATGTGAGACTATTTGTTGGTGTTGTGGGATGACAAGGGCTTGTTGTTGTGACTAATAGGAGGAAGCTTGTTGCTGCTAGGGAATGAGGGGGATTTTTTAGTGTGACTGGAAGTATGGTTGTTGTGGGGGTGGCTGGTGGAATGATGCAGCTTGCTGGTAGGATGGCCCTTCCTAAACTTGGCTTTGCGATTGGTTGATATAGGTTGGATGCATTCCCACATCGCTTAAGGGTGGAACTGATGTAGGGAAGTTTGAAGCAAAGGGTGGTTAGGAAAGATAACCTACAAAATGAGAAGAACTGGGCTGTTGAGGTGGAGGAACTTGCTAAAAAGCACTCGATGTGGTGAATGGATAGCTTGCAAAGGGTGAAGCTGGTGGAGGTTGTGATGGTGGTTGATGTGCTTCTTGTGAGAAGGTGGCTTGTTGGTTTGCAAACATGGATGTAGGAGAGTGGGTGGGTATTCCAAATGCTTTCATGTCTTCTTGAGTAAGGCCCCAATGAGAACTAGTGTGTGGGGGGAATTGTGTTGCAGTGGAGGCTAGGAGGGTAGATGTGATGGGAGTTTGGGACATGAATGGTGGATTGGAAAAACCCATGGAAGGCATTCCTATGGTGAAGGCATTTTGTTGGGCTTGTGCTTGGGTAGATGCTTGCTGGGGGGGAAAGGAAGAGAACATTTGCACTCCCCATGAAAGGGTGATGCTGATGTGGAAGCTTGCTGAGTAGGAAAGGGGAGTGATTGCGCTGCCCCCAGAATAGATGATGCTGACGTTTGTTGGGTGAAGGAGGGAAATGATTGCGTTGACCCTGGAAAAGATGGTATGGATGCTGAAGCTTATGGAGTGAAAGGGAAAGATGATTGCATCCCTCCTAGCATAAAAGGTGTGGATATGGAAGCTTGTGAAGTGAGGGGGAAGAATGATTGCATCCCTCCTGGAAAGAATGGTGTTGCTTGGTTTATGGAAGGTGGTGGAACTGCTTGTGTAAAGGTTTGTGTAAGAGGTGGGAGTTGATTTTGTGACAAGCATTGGATTTGAGCAAGAACTTGAGTGGCCATAGTAGATTATGAAGTACCTATGATAGGGAATGGAGCAGATGGTGTTACAGCT
Source organism: Chamaecyparis obtusa (assembly GCA_027943335.1). Classification (NCBI taxonomy): domain Eukaryota; kingdom Viridiplantae; phylum Streptophyta; class Pinopsida; order Cupressales; family Cupressaceae; genus Chamaecyparis; species Chamaecyparis obtusa. Next base: position 152,513 of record BSBK01006848.1, read on the forward strand.
TGTGTTACAGGATTGGAAAAGCTTCCTTGCAAAAGAAGGGGAATGGTGGAGGTCGCTTGAGATGTTTGCAAGGTTGGATCAGAGAATGGTTGGATGAACAGAGAGTATGCTTGTGCTGGGATTTGGATAGTGCTTATGGGAATACAAGGATGGAGATATGGTAGAATGGGAGTATGCCTTTGTGCAAAGTTAGTGAACATGCTCTGCTGGTTTTGGGCCATGAGTGCATTGACTACTGGTGGATTCTCTGGATGATTCACAAATGTTTCTATTACCAGAGGAGCTAAGGGGATATTGGGATCATCCCATGCATTGCTAGTTTGTATTTGGGGATCATAGGCTACCATTGTGCTGGTAAAAATGTTGGGATCAGATGAGTTGGTGATTGGATAAGGATTCATGTTCCTTCGCTTCCTAGATCCAGATCTTGTCTCGATAGGCATGGAGATGCAAATGCTAGATGGATGCAAGATGGTCCTAAAAGACTCTATGAAAAGATGGATGCAAGCTATGAAACTTCTAAGGATGATGAATTTCTAGAATGCAATGCAAGGATTGGTGGGATGCTTGGATATGAATCAAGGATGGTGGAAGACTTGATGGAAGATGGTGACAGATTGGTAAAAATCTTGGCGATGATGGAGGCTTGGTGGGATGCTTTGATTTGGGTCAAGATTGGGTAGAGGATTGGTGGGATGCTAGTGGAAGTTTACTAAGTGTCAACAATGAGTTGTTGTTTTCCCGATGGAGGATCAGTGATAGGATTTGGCCAACCTAGGATAGACTAATGATCTTCAATCAACCGGATTCTTATCAATGCAAGCCAATCTCTTGCTCGAGATGATGAGGCTGTGCAAGGACAAGTGAGATTTCCTTTAGACAATGCTCTGTCAAAAAGGGGATGATTTCTAATTTAGGATAAGGGATGGAAATAACTCAAAGGTTTTGAACACTAAGTACTTGTGAATTTGGATCTCTGGATTTGGTGCAAAAGATGGTGGGCTTTGATTTGGACAATGGATGCTGGATTTGGATCAAGGATTTGGGATTCTAATTTGTGGATTTGTTGATGGAATGATGGTGAAGGATGATGGAACAATGCTTTCTCTAAAAGGATGATGTAGATGTTACTGGGATGGATGATCTACAATGCCGCTAGGAAGATGATGATGCATGCAACTAAGAAGGACTCTAGGATGCAACTAAGGTTTTGATGATGCAGGGATGAAAGTAGGATGATACTTGGATGAAAGACTACCGAGATAGGATTTTGAGATCTGAAGGTAGAATGGGACATGTGATGGATCCAACTAATCATCTCTTTCAAGGTTGACATAGTGATGGTTTACTCAGAATTGATAGGCAAACTGTTTGACTCTTGCATTATAGCCAATATTATCAAGTCTTTCTTGATATTTTTCTTCTGCTTGGGTTGCTTGGACAAAGGATTGGTGGCTTTTGAGGTTTCTTTTTGAAACTTTCTTCTCTTGATAATCTTTGTATTTGGGCAACTTAGCTTTCGGATGCTTGATCAAATTGGGCATAACTCGGGGAAATTTTTGATAGTTGGTTTGAGACAACAGGCTCTTGGATAATCTTATTCCTACAAGACTTTCTGAGTATCAAGTTTGTAGATCAGTTTAATGTTTTCCAATGGCAAATGATAGATAAAAAAGACTTTTGGAAAAGCAATCTCTACAAGGGACAAAGCAACCTTGCAGGATATAAGCAGGACAACTGACTCTGATAAAGCTTTGAAAAGTGTATGTTCCAACAATGTTTTCATGAAGTTTTTGACTGTCAAGCACTTCAAGCAGATCTACCTAAGGAAGGTGAGTATCAAAATCACTTGCCCATAGCTTGGTACCCCCTAAAAGGGGATATAAATGGTGAGTAATCTTGAGGTGATTTGGTAAACCCCTTGGATCAGTCCTTGCACAAGGATTTTGATACCTTTGGATGTGGATAGGGTAGCCTCTATTTTATCAAGTTTTTTAATAGTTCCATGGAGTCTCCATACCCAGTTATGCTAACCTCCCATGACTCACTTAAGAGCCTAGCCAACAACGCTGGGGGAGGAATATTTATCATCCCCAGTCACTGTATTTGGCATGAACGCCTGTGGATTAGGAGATATAAGTGAGTATTTTTTGCCTTCACTTTATTTATATACTGGCTAGGGGGAATACCAGTTTGAGGTCATTCTCTAGAGAGGAAGTGCTTTTCTCCTTGGATAGGCCTCGCTAAAAGTAAAACAAGTGAACTTGTCCAAGTTCAAATGCTCTACATTGCTTACTTTAACAAAGATTTTGCAAGAATTGAAAAACTCCTAAATGCACACCAAGCAAGTTTGTTCCTTTTCCCAAATTGATTAAGTGTGTTTGAACTTTGAAATTGAAGACACAAGTGTTTTTAAGGTTTGTTTTGTTCTTTCTCCAAAAAGTAAATGATTTGAGTGATTGCAAGTTCTTTCCTTTGAGCATTCAAGATTGAGATTTGCATGTTGATTTAAGAACTTTGAAGTGCTTTGTTTTGATCCTTTAAGGCATTCAAGATTTGATTGTGCACTTGCTTGAATTGAAACAAAAGAGGGAATAGAGATGTTTGTTTCTTTTAGTGCATTCAAGATTGGATTTGATTTTCAAAATGACAATGACGCTTTAGGACCTAAGTTCTTTCTCTTAGTTTCAATCAAGATTTGTTTTTACTTTTACTTTTTATCAATCTGAAAACAAATTAGGATAGGAAAAATGAAAGTGACATTGTCTAGCTAATACGCGACCCTAGAAAATGCATAGGCGACACAAAAAAACTCACAAGTGACAGTTAAATGATAACAAGCGACAGAGAAATATGCATAGGCGACAGAGAAATATGCACAAGCGATAGAGAAATGATTCCAGGTGGCAGAGAAATGTTTTCCGAGTGACAGAGAAAGATTAACAGGTGATAATGAAATGTTTACAAGTGATAATGAAATTTTCCCATGTGATAGAGAAATGTTTCCAGGTGACAAAGAAAAATTCAAAGGCGATAATGGAATGTTTACAGGTGATAAAGGAATATTCACAGGTGATAATGAAATGTTTATAGGTGACAAAGGCAGAGAAATGCGCATAGGCTAGACTATTGTATGTGGAGGCATGAACGTTTATCTCATAGGCATGATTATTTCTATTGTAGGCGTTGATACAGACTTTGTAGGCATTGATACAAAGTGTGTAGGCATCATCAAATGTTCTGAAGGCATAGTTGAACTGTGTATACACGGCATTTCATCTGTTTCCTACAAATACGAGAATACAAAGTATGATCTAATCACGCGATTATGGTTTTGAGTCCCACCGGGCATGCTAGAATGTGAGCAAGGCTATCTGTATCTGTTTTGAAAAGCTCAAACAAGCAAACATTAGGTTCTAATCTAACATGAAATCAATCCAAAACAAGAACATCTAAGGTAAGCCACCTCAAATTGAGCTAAAATAGATGCGCCCATGCACTTTTTGATTTTCTCTTGCTTAAGGGGATGTGGGTGTGCTCTCTAAGCACTTGGAGCATACTCTAATGCATACTAAGGTGGATTGAGACTCATGAAAACTCCCAAAAATGGCACAATATTGGGTAGAACACCCAAAATTGCCCCTAAGTCTCCAAGGACTCAATACAATGCTTTAATGGAGATTTAATGCTATATGCTATGCAAAATAATGAAAGAAACTATGTTAATCCATTTATTGCTAAGCTATGATGTGCTAAAAAGCTTGAAGAAAATAATGAAATCTAACAATTAGTTGATTTTAGCTATGATCTAACATGAAAATGGCATTATAAGATTACTATTACTTGAAAATAAAAGTGGATGGATTGCTCTTAGAAATGAGAGTATTTATAGAATTTCCTAAGAGCTTGGGTTAGAAGGATAGGTTAGAGTTTGAGGTAAGGTTAGAATTTGAGTCAAGGGGATAAGGATGAAGACTTTCTAGAAGAGTCTAGGCTTTGGATGAGGATAAAGACTTTCTAGAAAAGTCTAGGCTTTCTAGGGATAATAGAAATTTAGGAAATAAATAAAGTTTTATTTATTTCAAGGGTTTTAGGTTTTGAGAAGATATTTATTAAAAATAAATTTAATAAACATGAAGATTAATATTTAATCTTAATTAAATATCTTGAGTTGGGATTAGGGTTAAGAAATAATGGGATTAGCCTTTAATCGAAATTAAAGAGGGATTAGAAGATTCTAGAAGAGGTTAGTGGTCTTTAGGAATTTGGCAAGGTTTTGGGCAAAAAATAAATTAATTATTTATTTTGAGATTTTTGGTCAATTTATTAATTAAATAATTAATAAATAGGGAAATAATGTTTAAATAAGATTTAAACATTTTTGGGAGGGATTCCTTAATTAAATATTTTTAATTAAGATAAAGAGATTTAATGACATAAAAATAAATAAATTAATTAAATAATAATTAATTAATAAATGATGATGTCATCAGGGGTTTTTCAGCAAATAAAAATACTTTATTTTCTAAAGGATTTTTAGGTGTCTACACTTTGATTTTAAGGCACTCAAGATTTGATGTTTTAATCCATCTTTTAGAGCCAAATGAAGATTCCTTGCTTTGATCTTTATGCATGAAAACTTTTAGAAACTTTCAAAAAAAATTGCAGCATAACATTTGTTTTAAGATCAATGCTTTAGGAATGAAAAGTTTTAAGCCTCTCTAGGAATGAAAAATAAAGATGATATGCATTTTTGTGGTTCTTTTTAAACACCAATAAGTTCAAGTGTTCCTAATTTATATGAAGCATGATGTTACTTTTTAGCCAAATGAAGAATTTGAAAAGTGTGTTTGTGCTTTTTAGGATCAATTTTAAGAATGACTTGAGTTTGATTAAGATTTGATTGTTTTTATTAGCTTTTAGACATTCAAGTGTGATTTTGAGGTTAATCTTAAACACCAAAATAGAATGTGTATATTTTTGCCTCCTTATGGTTTTTTTTGAGAAAAATAGGCCAAGATCTTGTAAGAAGAAGAAGAAGAGGAAGAAGTAGTAGTAGACAGAATAGAAGAAGAATAAAGACAAGAAGAGGAAGAAGAATTCAAAGCACTCCCTCCACCTTTAAGCTTGAAAAATATAAAAACACTCCAAAACCCATTAGAATGTTTGCAAAGAACCTAGGAATTGGGTCTCACCGGACATGCCAGAATGTAAGCTAGGATTTTGAATTTGTTATCTATTTTGAAAGACTTAAACATTCAAACATTTGATTAAAACATGTATATTAGTTCAAAGCATAGACATAAACAAAACTAAGCCACCTCAATATTGTTGCCAAAACAGATGTTATAAAGCATTGTTTGATTTGCTTCAATGAGAGGGATGTGGGTGTGCTCTCTAAGCACTTGGAGCTTGTTCTTAATGCATTCTAAAAGGATTTGATGTGATGCATTAATGATTTGTAATTTAAATATTGAAAGAACTAGGTTCATTCCATTAAGCTATTCTATGATGATTTAGAAAGCATGAAATCTAACAATATTATCAAAAAGCTAAGATCTAGAATGAATTTAGCATGATAACAATGTATGAGAATAAAAGCTAACTAATATAATTGAAAGCTTTATGATCTAAGAATAATCTAACATTATAATTTTACTCAATATAAAAGATGTGAATTGGTGTTTTTCTCTTGGAAGAGGAGGGTATTTATAGGATTTGAGGAAGGGCTTGGGTTAGGAAGGAGAGTTAGAGTTTGGGGTTTGGTTAGGGGTTGAGTCAAAAGAATAAGGATTGACTTTCAAAGGTTGAATGGACCAAGATTAGGATAAGGGTTGAGGAATTTCTAGAAGAGTCTAGGGGTTTAAGGATTTCTAGAAGATTTCTAAGATTTTAGGCTTTTAAATAAATGTTTAATTTATTTAAGGAATGTGGCAATATTTATCAAACATTGATTTAATAAATAGGGATTAAATATTTAAATTAGATTTAAATATTTTGGGGATGGGGTATCTTAATTAAATGTGTTTAATTAAAATAGGAGAAGAGATTAATGTGTGTGTGAATTTTGTACCTAGCTGTGGACACAACACTTCAGTAAAACATTAGGGGTTAGCAAAATCAAAATCATGCAATAGAATGGATATTAAAATAACCAGGTGATTTACTGTCTTCTAATAGGTGTGAGTATGATCTTCTCAGATTAAACTGAGACCAGTGACATTGAAAACACCTAAATGAAGGATTTGAATGCGAAATCTAGATATGGAATGAATGCAATTTAATCTTTTTTTTTTATATTTTCTGATAAAATAAGATGAAAAGCTTGATATGAATTTAATCTATATGAGTTGAAAATGATATGAAAATTAAGCTAACAATGATATGAAATATGAAACTAGAATGAATTGAAAACAAAATTGATCTCACAAAAATTGTTGATTCGCAAGAGGCTTCAATTCTTCAAATGTCTATTCGCCGGTGTGGTTGTGAAAATTCTATGGATTCTGTTGATGAATTATGAAGAGCTGAGCCTTGTGTAGACATGGAAAATTGGCAAAGACTTAATTCAATCAAAAGGTGCATCAAATCATCAAAATAATATGAAAAATCAATAAATGGAACAAAGGCAATTCAAATCAAAGGAAAATTCAATTAAATGATTAAATGATTAAATAAAGCTTGAAAAGGGGAAAAACACTAAGAAATTGATTAAATTCAATTAATGACATAGTTGTTGAAAGCAAAAATCAAAATGAACCTCTTACCCTTCATGGCTAAATTTAATTACTTTAATTAATTAATAAATCATAATTTCCCTCAACAAAGCAAAAAAGGAGACAAAATGGACACAAATCACTCACTTTTGTTGAAATGGTCCAGACTTTTGAAACCATTTAAATATTTGTCCCTCAATTTAGGGACAAAGCAAAGCCAATTGACCTTACCCAAGCATAACCATGGTTATCTCACTCTACCCCCTACCCTTGGGAAAATCTTATAAATAGAAGGCATTTTGAGGCTTTATTCATCCACTCCATATCTTTGAATTGCAACAAAGCTCTTGCCATTTGCATCCACATCACTCACTTAGCAATTTTCACTGATAATTAGCTTAAATTGTTGATCATTTTGTAGATTTCTTATCAAATAGAGCTAGAATTTGATAATTAGATCTAGTTTTCATATCATTCTTAGTTCAATTCTCATAATTAGAGTGTCACTAGTGAGGATTTGCAGCTGAGAGCCTCATTTACCACTTCAATTTAGAGAACCATGAGATATTTAGATTAATTTGTGCATTATTTAGATTAGTTTGCTTTGAATAGTGTAAATTCTCTTTAAATCTTGTTAATTCATGAATGTGTAAATCACTCACACACAAATGGCACCCACCGTGGGGCCCTAGGCCTCAAATTCATCATAATTTCCATGTTATTTGCAAAATTTAGGCTCGAATTGCATGATTTTGCTCACTATTTGTAGGTTACAGAAAAGAAATCACGTCTTCCGGTAAAGAAGTCACGCCTAAAGCAAAGAGATGTTGCGCACGCAAATTCAAATATCATCTGAAGTCTGAACGGTTATGCTTTTCAGCCTGTAGAATCACGCTTCTGGCGAAAGAAATCACGCCTGCAGAAATCAAATTCTCGCGTCATGGACAAGTAGCTGATGCCTTTGGTCATTTAGATGTCACCTGGACAAAATTAAAAGCCGCGGCTGAGGTATCATTTTACACCTGGTGTAAAGGGAGTTTCCTGCCTTATTCATTTAATTTCTCACTTTGATGATTTTAAATGTTGCCTTTGATTAATAAGATGTCGCTCATCTCGAATTAATTTGTCGCTTGTAAAAAAGAGTTCATGTGTTGTTGTAATTTGATATCGCACTTGATTATTTTAATCTCGCTTGAGCCCCTTATGGTGACGCTCGTTGTTAAAGTAATTACGTCTTTATTAAATTAGATCTCGTGTTCAACATAGACAATGTCACCTGTTTGAGCATTTATTTTGTATCAGAGTAATTACTATTGTCGCGTGTAGTAAAGATTTCATGCTTAGCTAAAATTTGATATCGCACTTGCCTATTTTAATCTCGCTTGAGCCCCTTTTGGTGACTCTCGCGATTAAATTAGTCACATCTTTGTTAAATTTTATCTCGCCTGTAGTCTGGATAATGTCACCTGGCTGTATTTTCTCTATTTTGTCAAAAATGTTAAAATGATGACTGTAGTCTAACTTCACGGTCATTTTTTTGTCTCAGGAGCATGGTCTGTCATAAGAAAGTGCAAAAACCAGAGAGAAGGCATAACTTAGAGGAGAAATTAATCTCTAAGAGGATAAGGAAAGAAAACCGGGTACATTCTACTTTTGTTCTCAACAATGATTTAGAGAAGGAAGTAGAATTATATGCTAAGTACATTGCTATTGTAAATGCTTACAAACGAAAATATGTCTCATTAAATTGAGAGTTTAGTCCTTAAGTTTGTAAGAATTTTGCAAATATTTTGGTAAAAAGAATCAAAAGCATAATCAATTATATAATTTTAAGCTTTGATTTTGGTTTCCCCTCACTTTGTTTGTATTGTGCTGACTAACTTGTTGGTGGAGGGAACATTTTGCTAAGGTAAGAGAAGGATTTGGAGAGAAAACAAGAAAATATACTACTTAAAAATGCACCTAGCCTTTGCTAGCATCGTTTGAGGTATTTCTCTCATCAAGCTTGCAAACTTCCCTTAAATTGTGGCATTTTCAAAGTTCAAAACATAGTTTAATCATAAAAGGAAAAAATAAACACTTCAATTCTAAGAACCCCTTTGTCACGGGGTTGAAAAAGAACCAAATTGATTGTGAGTGTTTGGGATAAGGGAAAAGAAATAGGGATATGCTCTTCACTCTTTGAGTGAATCAAATTACCAAACTTGCTCTACCAAATCCACTTTTCATGCTTTCAAATGAACATGTTTAAAACTTAGTGGGCTCACCTCCCGAGATTGCCTTAAAAGGGCCAGTGAGAGGGATAGCCCAAAGTGGGATACACTTGCTTTTGCCGCGAGAATCTGACCCACTATAAAATGAAACGCGGGTATCCTTAATGGGGTACATGACAAAAAGGATTTTAGCTCTTTCGAACTTCCTCTAGTAGTCCTAACAGATTGCGCAAAATCATGCTTTTGTGTGTGTGGGAAGCCCCTTAACATACTTGGGGGATGAAAAGCTAAGATCTATTTTGAACGGAAAACTTACTACATAACGGTAAAATAGCAAAACTACCTATTAGAGCCATGTTTACGAACCAATTATGTGCTAGGTAGATTGCGTGGAAGCTATTCTTGTGTTTTAACCTGTGAAAATGTTCAAAAATACACACATTAGAGCATTCTAGGGATATGGTACCCAATTGATGTGTGTGTTGAGATTGTTTTTATTTTCAAACAAGATATTCCAAAGTTATTGATCAAAACACCATTAAAATTTTAAACCATTTAAAATTGATCAAAAACTTTTACCTTATTCCAAAAACCAGCTTATCAAGAGAAGAAGTCAACATACCCTTAAAGTTTGTTCATGCCTGTTATTACAAGATCACTCTCTATAAGGAAAGCATTACAAACAGACGGGACCTACAACGGAGAAGAGCTCCCATTTCCAAAGAACACTTTCATTACTTCACGAGTGACTGAAAAACCCGCTAAGGCAAAGGACATTAACAAGATGTTTAGCGGTACCCTAGGAAATACCGATCCCAACAACCAAGGGAACAACATGAATGGGGGTATGGATCCTAACAACAATCAAGGGAACAACATGAATGGGGGTGTGGATCCTAACAACAATCAAGGGAATTCTAATAATGGAGGAAGAGATCCTAATTCTCAAGAGGCAAATTCACAAGGCAACAACTTATTTCCTCCTCATAATACAAACTTACCCCCAACTACGGAAGAAGCCACGGTTGAAAGAGTGTTAGAGGCAAGACAATGCCCTTATTTCATAGAACTAATGAAAAAGACCATGCTTATGGATAAAGAAAAACACTTCATGGACTTAATACAAATGGGGGTAAAGCTACCTAAAGATTTTGACATAGAACAATTAAAGCCCAAGGAAATAGAAGACCCTATGGAAGCAATAAGGGAACAATTCAAGGCATTACAAATGGAAATTGACAGTTTGAAAGAAAACGGGGCTCCTAAGCCTTTCTCTATTGAAACATTATGTCCTTTTCCATTCGATAAGAGTTTGGACATGGTGCCTTTTCCCATTAATGTAACATTTCCTAAATATGAGAGGTATGAAGGAACATCTGACCCACATGATCACCTTCGGGGGTTTTGTGCATTGAGTCTTGAATTCATGCATGAATCAACCTATTTAATGAGACTATTCCCAAGAAGCTTGGGAGGAATGGCCATGGATTGGTTTTCAAAACTACCATCCGGCATAAAATCCTTTGTAGAGTTAGCTTCTAAATTCGTGACTCATTACTCTTATAACATCAAACATGAGGTCACAATGATAACGTTATGTAACATGAAGCAACAAGATGGAGAAGCCTTCCTCACATTCTTGCAAAGATGGAGGACTACATTTGCTAGATATCCAAGAAGTGTACCAGAGAAAGAAAAAATGGATATCTTTATTAACGGTTTAAGAAGCGAACTGAATTATAGGCTAAGGATGCAATGTCCTAAAACCTTCCAAGATTTGATTGATAATGGAATTACAATAGAATAAGTGTTGATTAAGAGTGGAGAGTTGAAATTGTACAAGGAAAATAAGAATAACTCTAACTCCAACAACAACAATACCAACAATAACAACAATCAAAATAAAAGTTGGTACAACAACAATAGCCGTTATGCTGCAAAGAATAACAACAAAGGCATTGTTAATGATGGTATAGTGGAATCCAGCAACTTGAAGGTGATTCCATTTGCCCTTACAAAGACACCAAATCAAGTGAATAATACTAATCAAGCATATAATGCACCTTCCAACAACAACAACAATGCCAACAAGAATAATCAAGGAAATAAGGATCAAAACAACAAGTATGATAAGTATTTGAACCCCACTCCTACAAGACACTTTACACCCTTGGGAGAATCACTTGAAACTACATTAAAGGCTCTCATGGCTAACAATGTTATTACATTACCTGCTATTAAGCCTTATGAACCAGAACACAAGCCGGGCTGGTGGGATGCTAAGCATCATTGTGAATATCATAGGATTCGGGGACACACTACAAATGAATGTCTACAATTAAAGAATGTGGTGCAAGACTTGATAGATAATAACATAATCACTGTTGATGGACCCCAAAATAATGAAGATCATACGGCCTTCAAACAACCTTTTTACAAGCATGATAAAGGTGAGTCATCAAATGGCAAGAAACAAAGTGCCAATAATCTCAACTTTGCACCATCATATGATCATATTGTTAATGCTATCATCATTAATGAATAGCCTCAAAAGGAAGCAACAAATGTCATTACAAGAGGGCAGAATTCTAGAATGACTTTACAAGGGATAGTCCCTCAAAACACCAATATCCCACCATCCAATATTGTGGTCAAACAACCTCCTACAGCAGCAAGGCCTTATAGTTTGGTGGACCAATTGTAACGTACTCCAACACAAATCTCAATCTTAGAGTTATTGAAGTTGTCACCAAATCATAAAGAGATTTTGGAAAAAGCTTTGGAAGAGACACATGTTTCTACTACTTTAGGGGAAGAAAAGTTTCAAAATATGGTAGGACATCTTGTGGCTCCTCATTTTCTTTCATTTTCCGATCAAGATGACATGTCTATAACTCATCCTCAAAATTTTCCATTACATATAGAGGTTTTGATCGAAAGGCATAGAGTCAAAAGAGCCCTTATTGATGGAGGGGCTGGCCTTAACATATGCACATTGAGTCTTGTAAAATCCTTAGGTCTATCCGAGTCTTGCATTGACCCTACAAAGAAAATCACCATAAAAGCTTATGACGAAGCTGAAAGAGCTTCTAAAGGCATGATTGTGTTGCCCATCCAAGTGGGACCAGTCAAGAAGGAAACCAAATGTCAAGTGTTGGACATGAAATTAACCTATAACATCTTATTGGGAAGACCATGGATTCATGAGATGCAAGCTGTCCCATCCACATACCACCAATGCATCAAGTTCCCATACATGGGTGAAGAAATCACAGTTGGAGGAGACTCAAATCCATTTCAATATTGTAATGCACTCAAACCCTTGCATGAATTATACATTCCACATAATCATGAAGGAGTTGTTCCAAGAATCACCAATGAAGATGCACAAAATCCTCTTCAAGCTAGCTGAACTACATCAACTAAGGGCAAGGAAAAAGTGAGCTACGAGGGTCCAAATGTGATGGAAAGTCCATATGTGGCACCTAAATTGGAGACAGTGATCTACAAACCTACTAAAGAGGAAAAAGAACAAGCTAAAGTAGATCATTACCAATACATGAGTGAGATGATGAACAAATTTTACAAACAATGCAAGATTAGGTCAAAAGGGGTAGGAGAATGTTCCGTTTCTCTATTTGACATGCCCATGTCTCCCAAGTCACATGGTAAACCATCAAAAGAACATCTTCCACATAAGTATAATTCTTATTTTGTGAGGGAAGATAGCAAAGCAACATGGGATAAGGAAGAAGATGATGTCCTTCAATGGCTTTATCATGATGAGGATGGTACCTTAGACACTCCCATGGAAAGAATTCAGCATGTCAATATACAAACCGAACAATATGGGAAAGGATTTGATTTTAGAATCCTCAAATAAATGCATTAGAATCCGAAGGAGATAGTGATGACTCTAGGGATTATGAATGGGATACTTTATCAGATGAGTCATGTCAAGATAAAGAAGTCATTGCTATACATACTTATGCAAAAATCCCAAAACAAGATGCTCCAATTAATGAAGAATCTCCTATTCAAAGGCCTAATATAGAACAAACATCTAGTAGTGGAGCATGGATAGAAACATTTTGGACACCTTCAGAGGAGGGAAATTCAAATGTTAGTTTTAACCCGCTTGTGGCTTTTCCCACATTGTTTCCCGTAGAGGTCAACAAGGATTCAAGCAAAGGGGACTTTGACCCTGCTTCCATGGATCATCTAGAGGAAGCGCACATCATAGATCTAAATGATACAATGTATGAACCCTCAAACAAAGTCATGTCCATAAATCCTATTGATGATACCTTACCCAATAAATCCTTAATTTTGATACATTCGGACCTCATTGATTGGGATCAAACTGAACCACATGACTTACTTTACTTCCCAAATGACCAAGCAACAAACCAATACCTCAATGCGGTTGAGCCCTCTTTCACCAACAAACTCAATACGGACATAATGACAATAGCAAGGGTCCAATCTCTTAGTCAAAAAAATAAAAAAATGAGAAGTTCTATTGGGGAAAACCCAACTGTGGCACCATTAGAAGAGATATTGGACACTTTGCCTGAACATGAAGAAGAATGGTCATCTATTCTTACAGAACCAACAGAAAAAGTTAACATTGGTACAGAACTAGAGCCAAAGGTTGTACACTTGGCTGCATCACTTACATCTCTTGAAAGAGAGGACTTTATCAAATTCTTCCAAGAATAACAAGTAAATTTTGCATGGTCATATGCCGATATGCCCGGACTGGATCCTGATTTCATAATGCATCATCTGAATGTTAGACCCAGAGTTAAACCTGTGAAGCAAAAATTAAGGAAAATGCACCCACATGTGGCTCTCCTAGTCAAGGCAGAATTGGAAAAATTGTTAAAGGTGGGGTTCATAAGAACAATAGCATATGCTGATTGGATCTCTAACATTGTACCGGTTACTAAACATGACAAATCTATCCGTGTGTGTACGGATTTTAGGGATTTAAACCTTGCATGTCCCAAAGATGACTTCCCATTGCCAAGCATTGATACCATAGTGGATTTGACAGCAGGTCTCGCAATGTACTCATTAATGGATGGATTTAGTGGCTACAACCAAATAAAGATTGCTCCCGAAGACCAAGAAAAGATAGCATTTACTTGCCCTTGGGGTGCTTTTTGTTGGAATGTCATGCCCTTCGGTTTAAAAAATGTTGGAGCTACATATCAAAGGGCCATGACAACTATTTTCCATGACATGATGCACACTTTCTTAGAAGATTATGTGGACAACATTCTAGCAAAATCCCACAATAGAGAAGAGCATTTACAAATCCTAAGAAAAATATTCATTCGGTTAGAACAATTCAAAGTTAGATTAAACCCAAAGAAGTGTTCCTTTGGTGTCCAATCCGGCAAGTTATTAGGTTATATAGTGTCAGCAAAAGGCATTGAAGTTGATCCTGAAAAAGTACAAGCCATTCTAGAAATGGAGATTCCAAGAAATATTAGCCAAATGAAGTCACTACAAGGAAAGATTCAATCAATAAGGAGATTTATCTCTCAATTAGCAGAAAAGTGTCACTCCTTCACTAGATTGCTACACAAAGACACTACATTTATGTGGGATGAAGAATGTGATAAGGCCTTCGCTATTTTGAAGACTTATTTGATAAACCCACCTATTCTTATGTCACCTATCAAGGGTAAAGAACTATTTTTATACATATCAGCCACAGAAAGGTCTCTAGGCATATTGTTGGCACAAGAAGATGAGCAAGGAAAAGAAAGGGCAATCTACTATCTTAGTACAACCTTAATAAAATATGAACTCAATTATTCATTCATGGAAAGAGCATGTCTAGCAGTGGTTTTTGCATCTCAAAAACTAAGACATTATATGTTGATGCATAAGATCAAATTAATTGCCAAGATTGATCCTCTCAAATACTTGCTAAGTAAAACTACCTTAACAGGTAGAATAGAAAAATGGGTCATGATCCTAAGTGAATTCAACATTGAATATGTTGATAGAAGAGCAATTAAAGGATAAGTGATAGCAGATCACTTAGAAGATAATCCAATGGAGTCTACACAAACCATGCAAATTGAATTTCCAGATGCAGAAATTGTCAACATAGAAGCAAAGACATGGAAATTATATTTTGATGGATCTTACACACAAGGAGGTTCTGGAGCAGGTATATTATTGGTTACCCCTCAAGGGTACACCATTCCTAAGTCCTATAAACTCTTATTTCCATGCACCAATAACATAGCGGAATATGAGGCATTAGTCATTGGCATCAAAATGGCTTTGGAATGGAATATTGCAGAATTACAAGTGTATGGGGATTCCCAACTCATAATCAATCAGGTTAATAATGAATACAATACCAAAGATATAACATTGATGAAATATAAAACCTTGATTGATGGATGGAAGAAGTACTTTGCTTTGATTACATTTGAATAGATTCCAAGAGAAAAGAATAGAGTAGCAGATGCCATGGCTACCTTGGCTTCATTGTTACAAAAACCAGATCAAAATGAGAAGTATGAGTTCTTGGTGGAAGAGTTGGTAAAACCGGCATTCAACATTCCTGACACCCAAATTGTTGCTCTTTTACATAGACATGACACTCCTTGGTATGGACCCATCTATACTTACCTTAAAGACCAAGTACTCCCCATAGACCAAACTCGTGCCCAAAAATGTAACTTCATATGCCAAGCCACCTGTTACCTAATCCTTTGAGACACATTGTATCGTAAGGGTCTTGATGGGACGTTACTTAGATGTCTAGAGGAAGAAGAGTCTAAGTTAGCTTTACGCGAGGTCCACGAAGGCATTTGCGGGTCACACTAAAGCGGTCTTAATCTAGCTAAGAAAATCCTTCATTTAGGGTACTTTTGGACAACATTAGAAAAGGATGCTTGTCAATTTGTGAAGACATGCAGCAAATGTCAATATCATGGTAACATGATACATGCACCGGCTCAAGAATTACACCCATTCATTACACCATGGCCTTTTTATCAATGGGGTTTTGACTTGATTGGAATCATACATCCTCCATCTTCAAATGGACATAAGTATATCATCACAGCAACAGAATACTTCACCAAATGGGTGGAAGCAGTTCCATTAACAACAGCAACTGGCAAACAAATTTCAATGTTCATTTTGAACCACATAATTTGCCGCTATGGTATTCCACATGCCATTATCACGGATAATGGGAAAAAATTCAAAAATCAGGATATTGATGAACTTTGCATGACATTTCACATTACACATCATTCATCATCCATTTATTATCCACAAGGCAATGGACAAGCTGAAGCAACGAACAAAAATATCCTCAAAATATTAAAAAGATCAGTTAACAAATCAGGAAGAGATTGGCACGTGCAAATAAATCCCGCACTATGGGCTTACAGAACTAGTATCAGAACACCTACAGGAGCCACCCCATTCTCTTTAGTCTATGGAACCGAAGTAGTTCTACCATTAGAAGTTGAAATTCCATCTCTACGGGTTTCATTAAGAGGATTGATCACTGATGAGGATTATAGGATTGCCAGACTACAACAATTGGAATTGTTAGAGGAACACTAGACTCAAGCTTATGAGCATTTAAGAGTTTATCAAAATAGGATTTCACGCAATTACAATAAACACATCAAACCAAGAACTTTTCAAATAGGAGACTTGGTACTAAGAGAAAATCCCAAAAATCAAGCTGAAAGGGAAAAGAAAGGAAAGTGGGAAGCTAATTGGATAGACCCATTTGTGATAGTGTCATCCTTTGGAACTGGAACATATAAGTTATCAGATTGTAATGGTGAAGAATTACAAGAACCCATAAATAGCATTCATTTGAAGAGGTTCTACACCTAAAGCAGATGAAAGAGTATAAAGAGTATCAGATGAGAGAGCATCATAATTATTGTACATAGTTGAAAAGGGATCTTGAAAATACCAAAAACATTTGAAAATGGAAAATCCAAAAACATTGGAAAAGAAGAAAGATCAAAAACAGTGGAAAATTGAGCATGAAGAAAGCAAAAACATTTAAAAAACTATCTCTTGGTGAAAACCTAGCAAATAGGTGCCAAGGTGATAAAGAAAAATACAAAAAAAATGAAAAAATGAAAAATACAAAAAAAAAAAAGAAAAAAGTGCCTTGGTGAAAACCTAGCAAATAGGCACCTCGGTAGCAAAAAAAAACAAAAAGAGAGCACCCAAAGGTGAAAACTTGGCAACAAGCACTTTTGGTTCCCTTAAGTCATTTCTTTCCTAGTCACATGTGTACATAATGCATCTCATCATCCCATTTGTCCAAACCTTCATTGCATCCATCATTTGTACATAGTCATAATAACATTTTGTAGCATCATCCTTTGCATTGCCCAAAGTTGTCAAACTTGATACATCAAACACTTGGGGGCAGCATAAACAAATTGGAAAGTAGGTACCTCAAAAAGGATTCAAATGAGCAACATTCAGTCATAAGCAGAAAGGGATCAACATTTTCAGAAGAGAGATCAGATTTTTGTAAACCTTTGATGGATATCATTGTTTACTAACCAAGAAGTTGACTACCACAACAAAATCCTTGAGCCTAAATTGACTTATTATTCAGGATTAAAAATCAAACATCATTCTATGATCAAAACACTTGGAAATATTATTTGAAGATTAGAAAATAATGCAAAACACCTAGATAGATTCTTTTGAAAAGTTGGTTAAAAATCTATTTACTTACATTAATTCAATTTGTATCAAGTCTTTTTAGCTAATCAATGATGTTTCGACTAGATTGGCAATGATGAAGACATGATATTTTTCTTGACTATGAAGTGACTGTTTGGAGGAAGATTCATTGCCTTATGAGAATTCATCTAAAGACATGGTCATCAAAGAACCATCGAGGATTATCTTATAAAACAATGAGTTAACCTTTGTTTGTTTACGCAACCGGATACCTTGGATATTTCGATTCTTCATATCTAAATGACAAAATCAACTTGCAACATAGAATCGGACAAAATCAGTATTCGTACTCTCATGATTGTTTGTAATCAGTGATAGTCGTATCGACGAGACCGATGGGAAAGCAAAATGGAGGTTACCATATGAGCAATAAAAAGTGGTATTCATATCATCATGTCAGTGGGCGGTGGTGATTGTATTGACTTTCCGGTCCCAAATGCTCAATGATGAAAATATATCCTCAAGGCATTTATTTGCTAAAAGCTAGTGACACTTAGCTGCATTCATAAAAGGTTAAATGCATTCTCATGTTAGATTAATTGTACGTGCATTTTTTTTTTCTCAAGGGCTTCATTTTTCATCAAAAAGGGGGTATGTAACATCATCAACAAGGTTAAATCAGCAAGGACAACATCACCTCAATATCATCTTTTCTACAATAAAAACATGAGATTATACTTTTTGCATTCATTCCATATCATTAATCATTACATAGATATATTACCAAGGAAAAGAAAGAAATAAATCATTTACATGTGCATACATATAGATTGCATACATGAGAATAACATATCAAAAAAAAAAAAACTTGCATCCATACATGAAGAAAGAAATGCATCCATCTATCTATATCATACATAAGATACGTTGCATCCATAGACACATCCATCCAAAACAAATGCATTAGATAAATGCATATAGCAGCATCTAAAGGTAATCTCATATATCATCAAGTAAAAAGAAGGAAAGATCATAAATGTCCTCATATCACATGTCTACTCAAAAACTCAATGCATCAAGTATAACAATGATAACATAAATCAACTCTATAATCGCCCATCAACAGGGGCATTAATGTCAAACAAGTATCAAAGTACAACTGGAAAGGTGGCACCAAGGTCACAAGAATATGGTACAACATCAAGTATCTCAGCATCAGTACACAAATGATCAACAAGAGCACTCATAGCTCAACTCTTGTCACCACTAGGAGGAGGTCCTGGAGGAGGCTATGGAGGAGGCTGTGATGGAGGCTGCTGAGGCGGCTGAGGAGGCGTCTGACCAACCATAGCAACAAGGAGAGGAACTAATGGAGCCAAACCTGATACTAACTGCTGAATCATAGAAGACATCTGTGATACCTCTATCCGTAATGCTCCCACATCTGCTCGTAGCTGGGTAGTACTAGAACTCTCCCCAACCTCATAGGTACTCTAAGGATCACCTGTATCTATAGGAACTTTTCCCCGATCACAGAAAAAAGCTGCTGGCATCTGTTGTGCACCTGTATCTTGACCATCCACGGTAGCCTGTTGTAATCCTGCTCCCGTATCCTGTCCTACAACTGGATCCTGCCTAGCAGCCCTCACATGATCCTGACGATCTATCCTCTGTCTCTGTGCTACTACAGGATGAGAAGGAGGAGGAGGTGGTGCCTATATCTATACATCTCTCACTCATCCTCTGAGTCTAATCACCACCCTACCTCGTGGTCTACCTCTGTGTCTCCTCCCACCACCGACATCATCACCATCATCATCTCGCCCAGGCACTAGCTCTGTAGGGTCTGTAAATTGAGGCATAGGATGCTCCATCAACCAAGCTAGATACTCCTGAGTAACCCCAGCATCTCTAATGTGTAGCCTCATATCCCAGTCCATATAACCCAGCAGTGATATTTGCTTAATAGCATCATCATATGAAGGCATGTGTCCCCAAGTAGCCCTCTCTGCACTAAAACGAGCATACACTACAGATCCCTGAGGCATAGGCTGAATCCGCCCAAACTACCATAGCACTCTACCTGCCAAGAATCTCTCAAGAACAGAGTTGATCCTGCCAATCATCCATCAAGGAGCAAACATATATGGTAACTCCAAGCTATCCTCTCTCCAATCCTCGACCTTGACATATGTTCTCCAATAGACCTCATCCATATCATCAATCTGACGTCGCCAATACTCCAAATGACCCAAGTGATGCTATGTCACCATCCCAGTATACTGCCATGCAAAAGGATATCCTAAAGGTCAGTCTCGCTTTGATATAGGATGACTGACTGGTAAGTGCTCCCATATCCACAGCTGCAAAATATGAATCCTAGCAGATAATGAAGCTGATCTCCTATAAACCACCTCATGAAGATCGTGATAAAGTTGTGCCAGCACACAGGATCCCCAATCAAAGCGTCGAGGCTGATGTAGAAAATCCTCGATAATCTTGCCCCATCCCACTAAAAATCTGCGACCTCGCTGATTAGGTAATAATACACCACCAATGATAACACCTAATAACACTGGTAAAATAGGAAATGAGGCAAACTGAGGCCATAAGATGCAATCATCACCTATAGACGGATCTCTGAATACTCATCGACAATAAATCCCATCATAGACTGCATCATAATATGCTATCTCTCCATGAGTCAGGATCCATAGCAATCTATAAACATCCTCAGGAGTAATCATCATCTCGCCCTGTGGTAGCCAAAATGTGTTTGTCTCAGAGTGCCAACACTCTGCGATAGCGGTAATCAAAGCTCGGTTCATCTGGAACTGAGGAAGCTCTAATACACATAGTAAACCGTAGCATCTAAGCACTCACCTCTCGGTGTCAGTCAACTGCTCCCTAAGCTCCATCACCCAGTGTGGTACAGTCCAGAGGTACAGAACAGGGACATCCTCCTGTTTAATCAAAAAAATGGAATCACATGAGTAACTTACTATCAGGAAATCAAACAATCAATCATAGTCATCAATTTAAATATACCTATTAGACTTATCAATCCTAACTCTAAGCATTGAGAAAGGATGATCCTAGTTTTTATGTCTCTAAGCATTTGAGCATAAAATGAATGGACGATTAGATCCATGACCTATCATTCGTGATGAAGATTGATTTACCTTATTCTTCGATATTATAGTTACCAATGTCCTAATTCATTGTTGAAATCAAACAAGGGGAACACCCTAACTGAACATTCGATTGAATTCATTGACGTAATCGATATCAATCAAGTTGACGCAATCGAGCAATCAGACGTCCTAGAAAAGTCTCAAATAACATTAAAAAAAAAATTTCACTTACGCGACTTTTCTTTCAGGCGTCATTTCTTTTACCAGATGCGACATCAAATTCTCTATACGCGTGATTTTATTCATTCGCGTGACTTAATTTCACGGACGCGATATAAGATTTTTCGCAAGCGACATTTTATTATCCAAGGTTTTCACGCGATACACAATTAAAATGCTTAAAACCCTAAGCGATATTCAATTTTCCGCAGGCGATAAAGGATTTTCTAAATGCGTGAGCAAACCTAAGGAAGGTGATATTACAATTACCAGAGGTGACATTAAAAATTTTCAGGCGTAATTAAAAGGCACGGAGGCGACATTTCTTTTCACAAACGCAGAATCAAAATTTTAAAATGCATTAAATGAGGTCATAAATGCAACTTTCGAAACATGAGGAAAATTTGAATGACATTCCAGAGGACCATCGGTCGCTCTCCGACTGAACCGGTGCACTCTCTCAAACCGATGCTCGTGATGTGGGACCATCATCATGTAAAAAGGGCTAAAATCAGAGCTCAAAATCTCTAGAGGGAACGGTGCAAATGAATAGTAAAATGAGGGGTTTTACCCTATTTAAGGTGAAATTAGTCCTAATAAACACTTTAAAATGCACTTTGGACCTATTATATGACATCTTCATTAGCTGGGGCATGAATAAAACTTTCTTATTTCTTTTAAACGGTATCAGAAATCAAAACATATTCCAACTACTCAAAATCGTTCAAATCAAAGAATTAATATGTTTTATTTTCTGAGGGGGCATCAGAGTATCAAATGGGCATCACATTAAAAATATTTATCAGTGGGGCATATCAATATCATATCATATCAATATCGTATCGTATCATATCAAGTTATCGTATCATATCAGTTTCATATCAGGAGGCAAATCAATTTCATATCAATTTCATATCAAATCTGCTATCATATCAAATCTATCAACATATCAGCAATCAATCAACCCAGGACCTATCATCAAATCAGGATCCATATCATATCAGAGGCATCAGAATCAGATCAGCACCATCATCAGAGGCACATCATCATCATCAGGAAGTACATCAATCAGAACGATCAGAGGCATATCAGAACCAGGACCTGAATCAGATCATCATACTAAGGGAATCTTTGAATCAGTGTTCTTCACACATCGACTCAAAGAGGGGCATTTGTAGACATGGAAAATTGGCAAAGGCTTAATTCAATCAAAAGGTGCATCAAATCATCAAAATAATATGAAAAATCAATAAATGGAACAAAGGCAATTCAAATCAAAGAAAATTCAATTAAATGATTAAATGATTAAATAAAGCTTGAAAAGGGGAAAAACACTAAGAAATTGATTAAATTCAATTAATGACATAGTTGTTGAAAGCAAAAATCAAAATGAACCTCTTACCCTTCATGGCTAAATTTAATTACTTTAATTAATTAATAAATCATAATTTCTCTCAACAAAGCAAAAAAAAAGACAAAATGGACACAAATCACTCACTTTTGTTGAAATGGTCCAGACTTTTGAAACCATTTAAATGTTTGTCCCCCAATTTAGGGACAAAGCAAAGCCAATTGACCTTACCCAAGCATAACCATGGTTATCTCACTCTACCCCCTACCCTTGGGAAAATCTTATAAATAGAAGGCATTTTGAGGCATTATTCATCCACTCCATATCTTTGAATTGCAGCAAAGCTCTTGCAATTTGCATCCACATCACTCACTTAGCAATTTTCATTGATAATTAGCTTAAATTGTTGATCATTTTGTAGATTTCTTATCAAATAGAGCTAGAATTTGATAATTAGATCTAGTTTGCATATCATTCTTAGTTCAATTCTCATAATTAGAGTGTCACTAGTGAGGATTTGCAGCTGAGAGCCTCATTTACCTCTTCAATTTAGAGAACCATGAGATATTTAGATTAATTTGTGCATTATTTAGATTAGTTTGCTTTGAATAGTGTAAATTCTGTTTAAATCTTGTTATTTCATGAAGGTGTAAATCACTCACACACACCTTGATTTTATAGAAATCCAGGGCTTTGGAGGTGCATGAAAAAAAGCCATAAATCACTCTTGATAAACTCAGGTTGATTTTTGAGTTATCAAAAATAAAAGATAATTAACTCACAAAAATTATGCAAATCATGCAAAAATAACTTTTTAACTCAAATTAGAAGTTTAGATCAACTTTTGAACTCAAAAATGATGTTGAGTTTCAAAAAGTCAATAACTTGCATTGATTTTCTGATTTGGAGTTTAACTGCTCTTTGATTGTGCACATGGATAATTATGAATTAATAAATAAATAAAGTGATTTATTCTCAACTTAACTGATTTTAAAATTAAAATAATTGATTTATGGGTTAATCAATTATTAAAATCAAACTTTTATTCAAAAATAATATCATTAAATATGACAACTTGTTTTAATTAATTAAATAAGAATTTAATCAATTAATGATAGGAATTTTGATTTATTGTCAAATTTAAATAATAATACTTAGGAATAAATATAATTAAATTCAATTGAATAATTAAGTGGCAGAATTAAATCAATTAATTAAATATTTATCATATTCAATTAATCAACTTTAGGATAAATAGGATTTATTGCCAAATAATAATTAAATTAAAGATAATTAGGATAAACTAGGAATATTCCTTGATGCAAAATTTAAGATAATCAATTAGATTCGATGATGTGCAGATGTGCCTTAGGTTAGGACTTTGATGTCGACTTCATTCAATTTGAAGATGTAGGAGGTTAATAAACCTATAGCCCATTTTTGGGGTGTTACATTTTGCCCCTCTTTGAATTACTGTGCGAAGCGTAGTGGTTCAAAGACAATCTATGTTTGATATGAAACTGATTGAAAGATTTTATGATGCTAGGTCCTGAATGACCAAAGATAATGTTAACTATAACAATGATGAATCGATGATTGTGAAAAAGTGTCAAAACGCCTGATTTTGAACCTTATGATTGCAAAGAAGTGAGTGACTGATTCTAGACTCAATTGTCTTAGAAGAACCACGTTGGTATCACATCTGAACCCTTCAGTTACCGAAGAACCAAGGAAAGAACACTAATGCACCGATGGTTGTGAAAAGCTGATATAGTTTACAAGATTAGGAGAATACCAGATTGATATGGATCTCGATGAATCTAATATGCCCCAAGCAATGATAGATTTGCCCTGAGCGGTGAGGACTTTTGATGCGTCAGCAACTAGACATGGTTGTTGTCTTGATTACTGAGGAAAGATTTGATAGACAAAATTAGATTTATAGACTTGAATGATGTGTAATACCATGCCCCCTTCGAGATTAAAATTGAAATCTGACAAGAAAAGTCAACGTTATAGTTTAGAAGCATGTTAATAGATTTAAGAAGTGGTTATACACATCCGAGAATGCGTTCTGTGTTGTTTAGACATCTTGGAGACCAAGTTTGACTAGGTTAAAACCATGAGTTGACCATGGTTGACCAAGTTGAATTTTTGATAGTTTGATACAAGATAATCAGTTAAGCTGAATTCTGAATTTCTATGATGATTGAAGGTCGATTATGCAAGCAGTTGACAATATGAATGATCTCAAATTTTGATTTTGATCCCGAAAAAGGATTCTACTTCCTATTTCATTGGAGGAACCATGTGAGATTCAGCTCTTGTAGTCATGTTTAGCATTTTTTAGTTTTGAAGAATCATTTAAGTGTTTAAGCAATTTGTGAGATCATGCAAAGTGAAAAATGCAAAGAAACATGCAGAATGAAATGCAACCTAGGACCTAGGACCTAGTCACTGATCATGTGTCGATTTGTTGTCATCATTGAACTTTTAGGTAACTGGATAAATCAATACAATGCCCACTAGTTATGAAACCATAGACATATGAATATTGATTTGTATGCGCAAGAATCAATAAAACACCCACTGGTTAGGCAACCATGGACATATTAATATTGATTTTATTTTCGGAATGTCAGATTAGATATAAGCACCAAGGCACAAACACTAGGATGACTTGAATATTGTGTCCATTTTGATATAGCAATTTGTATAAGCATCAAAACATAAACATCATGAAGACCTAAATACGCCTTGCATTTAACATACACATCAAATAGTCAAGAGATAATTCTAAATCCAGTGTGAATTACCTGTAGTGACCCTTTATCATTCACATCCTTAGGCAAGATCACGTTTCACAGTAGGATAAAGAACTCACTCAAAAAGACAATAGTTAGATCAAACTTCCTTGAATTTTTTGGGTATCAATGGTCAAGGTACGCATGGCCATCCAATTCAAGATAGAGGCTCTTATAGTCGGACACCATATCAATCCAGAATTTCCAAAGTTGTTAGATTTTTACATACAAGCAGAAGACAAAGAAAAGATTATGCCCCCAGTCATCACTCTCTAAATCCTATAAAGGACATCATCGAAGAGCTTTAAGGGACACAATATGCAAAAATATCAATGTGAATCAGTAAGCATACAAGGAGATAAAAGCATGTAAAAGCACAGATTGTTTTCAGTTTGATGGTTGATTGTGTTGTTGTAGATGCAAAATCCTTTTTGGAGATGAGACTGAGTGACTGACTCAAATGAAGCTTCAAAGGACTCTGATTGGATATGACACATCTAAGATAGACTGGAGACCATAGGTTATGACATTGATTGCCCCCAAGTGTTAACATTGATAGGATACAGACGCTTGAGTTGATTGGTGTACAAACTGACTTATTGAAAACAAGGAAAGTTGAAACAAATTAGGAGGTATATACAAACTAAAGCAAGATTGAAAGCTAGGAAAGACCAAGATTGTGCTGATAGATGGAGTATTTTGAACAAGTGGCACCCGTTTGCCAGGTTTTCACCATCTTGGTGGAGATTCTATTTTTGCTACCAAGGTGCCTGTTTTCAGGTTTTCACCAAGGCTCTTTTTCTTTTTTTTTTCTTTTTTTTTGTATTTTTTAATTTTTCTAATTTTTTTGTACTTTTGATATTTTTCCTTTTTTTGTGAATCATCAAGGTGCCTATTGCTAGGTTTTCACCAAGATGTTCATTTTTTCAGGACTTTTTCAAAATTTTAAGATTTTTTTAGGACATTTTGCAATGCACTGAATGTCTTAGGTGTAGAATTTCTTCAGATGGAGAATGTTGATTGGTTCTTGGAGCTGTTCTCCTTTAGTCATTGAGATTTGATAGGCACCAAAGCCAAAAGTGGCAGTGATAACAAAGGGACCCAACCAGTTGGGTTCAAACTTCCCCTTGCATTCTTGATGTGATTGATTTTTAGGATTCTCTCTCAAGACTAGACTGCCAACCTAAAATTTTCTATGTCTGACTTTCTTGTTGTAGCCTCTAGACATTCTTTTTTGATATACTCTAAGATGATCATATGCTTCTTGTCTACGCTCATCTAGTAGTTCAAGTTCTTGCAACCTAGACACTTTGTAGTCATCATCAGTTACTAGACCATGCATTCTGATTCTTAGTGATGGGATTTCAACCTCAATAGGCAATACCACTTCAGACCCATAGACTAAAGCGAAGGGTGTAGCCCCAGTAGGTGTTCTGATACTTGTTTTGTAGGCCCAGAGAGCTAGATTGATCATGAGATTCCAGTCTCTTCCTATTTTATTAACTGTATGGTGCAAAAATTTTAATAGATTCTTGTTTGAAGCCTCTGCTTGTCCATTCCATTGAGGATAGTAGATAGAAGACCAATGTTGTGTAATCTTGAATTTAGCACATAAATCATCTAGGTCTTTGTTCTTGAATTGTCCACCATTATCTATGACTATGGAATGAGGGATCCCATATCTGCATATGATATAGTTCAAGATGAACATAGATATTTGTTTCCCAGTTGCTTGTGTTAAGGGAACCGCTTCTACCCATTTTGTAAAATAATCTATAGCTGTGATTATATGGGTATGTCCATTAGAAGAATGAGGATGTATGGATCCTATAAGATCAAATGCTCATTGGTGAAAAGGCCATTGTGTAGTAAAGAGAATTAGATCTCTCCCTAGAGCATGAATTAAATTTCCATGTACTTGAAACTTTTGACAATTCTTAGCAAATTTTATAGCATCTTTCTCTATTGCAAACTCCCAAGAAAGATCATATCATGTAGTCCCAATGTCTAGTAAGGTGGAGAACAAGAGGGAGTGGCAAGCTGGTGGAAGGGATCGAAGACAAGAGAATGAAGGAGAATGAAGGGAAGAAATATTCAAGGGCAAACTCCTCAAGAATACCCAAGTTAGGGAAAAATTGTCATGTAAAGTGCATTTGGACAAGCAATGAAAGGCCAGCATAGGATAAGTCACAAAATTGTAATGCCAAAGAAGGAAAGGATGTAGTCTAAAGGAGTAGACATGTCAAGAGGCTTCATAGCACCGTGTTTTACTCTTCTTTTTTTTAGATCAAGACCAAAAGGGAAAAGGATAGCGAAAGGCTAGAATGAATGGAGGAAAATAAATATGAAGGCTAAATAGGAAGGGAATGAAAGCAAGATCATCGTAAGATAGCTCACAAGATAGTCAAATGTTCGTGTATAGGTCAACATTGTCAAGATCAAAGAGAGAAGATGGAATGGATGAAATATGTAGAAGAACTACGCATGATGCTTGATTGCCAAATTTTTGTCACGGTACTTATCCAAGGTGCCACAAGGGAGTGGTTTTCACAATAGGATGAATTTATTTCTCTTTACTTTTGCTACCAAGATGTCTGTTTCCAGGTTTTCACCAAGGCACATTTTCAATTTTTTTTATTTTTTTTATTTTTATGGAAGAAGGCAAGCTTTTTAAATAATGCTCCTTGAAATGATAAACCATGATATGCCAAGGATTAAAAATGATATGCTCAAAGATGCTGATAGAGAAAGGAAGATGGAAGAGAAAAATGGAAGATAAGGTTTTATGTAAAATGAGTGAGGTTGGAAGATAGGAGGAATATGCAAATGAGGAAAAAGGATAGAAGGCAGAAGGATAATGAATGGAAGGATTGTGAAAGGGTAGATGGAAAGGAAGGCAAGATCAATGTCAACACACACCTTGAAAGGTGGAAAGAAGATGGAGGAAACGTGAATGAAGGAATACATGAAGGAATATGGGGAATGGATAGAAGAGGTTGTGGTTTAGGCACATGGAATGGAAGAATATTTTTGGAAGAAGATAAAATGGAAGTCTTTGGAAGCTTGAATGTCAACTTCACTTGTTTCCCAACACCAAACCCTTTCAAGAGAGACTTTGGAATCCATATAGCCATAGGCTTTTCATTTCTTTTTGATAATCTAGAGAGAATATCTTCAATGATGGATTTTGGAACCCATACTTGTCTTGTAGTTTTTTTCTTAGACATCTCTTTTGTCTTTATGCCTCCATGTCATTTAGAGGAGACATTTTGATCTTCTTTTTTTGATGGATTCTTGTATTGCTTCTTTTTCTTATATTGAACATTCAAGTTACTTCCAAAAGACTTGGGACTTGTGGAAGAAGAAGGAGGATATGACTGGTTTAGATGGGTGGGTGGATGGAAAGGATTCAAGGGTATGCATCTATCTTGATCTTGAGGAAAGATAGGAGATGGAGGGATGTAAGGACCCAAGATGGATGATGAATTAGGAGAGTTAGGAGGGGAAAGTGAAGGGACATAAGGACCCAAGATGGAAGGTAGATGTGAAGCCCTTTGTAGTGGTGGAAGAGGTCCAAGGATGGATGTGGAAGATGCAAAAGGATAATCAATAAGTTCATCAACATCTATGTGACAACCAAGGATATTAGCATCTTTAGAGTGGGCATTAGGATTTTCAATAGGATCGTGAACATCTTGAATATGAGCTCCTTCTTTGATAGGGTTTTTTAAAGCTTGCAAAGACTTAGGAAGAGTAGAAAGTGGAAATGAACATGGAGTGGTAGAACAAGAAGATGGAATACTTTGATCTTGACAAGGATCTTTGGATAGCATAAGCTCATAATTTTTTTCTTGATTTTCAATAGGCTTAACATTGGAAGTAGCAACACCATTTTTACCAACCTTAATGGAAGTATCATCTTTGGAAAGCGCAAGTGTAGTAAGGTTATTTTGATTGTCAATAAGCTCAATAGTGTAAGTAGTAGCTTGATCTTGCTTAGGAGAAGACTTAAGACATGGTGGAATGCATGAGAAAGTGTGTGTAGGATCAAAAGAACCATGGAAGGGATAAGAGACGTCATGAAAAAGATTGGATGACATGGAGGTTTCTTGATCTTGATCTTTCTTTATGTTTTTTTCTTTATCATTTTTAGAGTCCTCTTGACATGGAGCCACTTCTAAGGACAAGGAAGCATGTTGGGATTGTATGGAAGACTTTGGAAGAGATGGTGGAGGACTAGCTGAAGTAGGAATTATAGCATATGAAGGCTTAGGATCTTTAGGTTTAACATTATTGAAAGTATTTGTAGCTAAGTGAAGGTTAGTTTGAGCTTCTTTAAGAGGTAGCTCTGGAGGATAACTATAGGGAACCGTATGAAAAGTATCAGGGCTTGTGTCGGATGAAGGTTCTGTGAAAGATTTGAAAGACTCAGAAGCTTTAGGAAATGTACAGGTATTGGAGGAAGTAGGGGATGGAAGGGAACTATCACAAGACAAAGGTCCAACATTAACATGATCTTACTTTGGAGTGTAATCTTTATTTTCAGCCTAAGAGTTCTTAGAGGAAAGATTCTTATAGTATTTACTTTCGTAATCAGCACAAAAAAATTTCTCTTCCTCAAGTGAAGTAGACGTGTCATCTAGGTATTGTTCACAGAAGTCATCAAAGTCTCTTTCAAAATTAGAATCATATGGATCACCCTGATGATCTATCCAATGTGATAGCCCATTTGTAGTAAGCAGGAACACACGACAAGGAGGATTCTTAGGAATAGAGGTGTCATAGGTATCATTACATTGTCTATCATCATAGTCATCATAGTCTTCAAAGATGGGCATGTCACTCTCTGTGGAAGAGGTATCATAAGGGTTATCACATTGCTCAAATTTTGTCCAGGGGCATGGTGACATGTACAAGTCTTTATCAAATGGAAAAGGGCATAGAGCTTCCATGGAGAACTCTTTAGGTTCCTTTTCTTTCTCAAGTTTGTTAATCTTGACTTGCATAGCATGCATCTGTTTCAACATAGTGGTGATTAGAGTTTATCCCTCATGTGTACTGATTCTTTGAGACATGTGTATTGATTCTCAATGGCTAATGCTCTGTTCTTGACACAGTGATTTGTTCAACAGATTTTGGAACTAGGCTAAAAAAGCTAAGTATCTGGCAATTCTGACAATTTCCTGACAACTTTTCAAAATTTTCCCAAATGACTTTCTGCAGGCTCGTACGACAATGGGTAGGCTATGAAATGATAGTTGAACTTCCAGATGACACTTTTTTTCTATCGGTATGATCCTTGATCAAATAAACTATTGTACGATAGTGGGTATCTCCTTGTACGAGTTTTTGACAAAACTCATACGAAATTTATACGGACAAAAAATAAAAATCACAATTTTGATAGAGAATACCACCAGAATAGGTAGCAATAGGGGATTTTTGATAGAGAAATGATAGAAGATTGATAGAAATGAAGGGAAACCCATTTTAGGGCCCCACAGTGGGTGCCAGAAATGTGTGTGAATTTTGTACCTAGCTGTGGACACAACACTTCAGTAAAATATTAGAGGTTAGCAAAATCAAAATCATGCAATATAATGGATATTAAACTAACCAGGTGATTTACTACCTTCTAATAGGTGCGAGTATGATCTTCTTACATTAGACCGAGACTAGTGACATTGACGACACCTAAATGAAGGATTTGAATGTGAAATCTAGATATGGAATGAATGCAATTTAATCTATTTTTTTTGTATTTTCTGATGCAATAAGATGAAAAGCTTGGTATGAATTTAATCTATATGAAATGAAAA
Source organism: Chamaecyparis obtusa (assembly GCA_027943335.1). Lineage (NCBI taxonomy): Eukaryota > Viridiplantae > Streptophyta > Pinopsida > Cupressales > Cupressaceae > Chamaecyparis > Chamaecyparis obtusa. The sequence goes on from BSBK01006848.1 coordinate 183,478, forward strand.
TGATATGCAAATTAAGCTAACAATGATATGAAATATGAAACTAGAATGAATTGAAAACAAAATTGATCTCACAAAAATTGTTGATTCGCAAGATGCTTCAATTCTTCATATGTCTATTCGCCAGTGTGGTCGTGCAAATTCTATGGATTCTGTTGATGAATTATGAAGAGCTGAGCCTTGATTTTATAGAAATCTAGGGCTTTGGAGGTGCATGGAAAAAAGTCATAAATCACTCTTGATAAACTTAGGTTGATTTTTGAGTTATAAAAAAAAATAGATAATTAACTCACAAAAATTATGCAAATCATGCAAAAATAGCTTTTTAACTCAAATTAGAAGTTTAGATCAACTTTTGAACTCAAAAATGATGTTGAGTTTCAAAAAGTCAATAACTTGCATTGATTTTCTGATTTGGAGTTTAACTGCTCTTTGATTGTGCACATGGATAATTATGAATTAATAAATAAATAAAGTGATTTATTCTCAACTTAATTGATTTTAAAATTAAAACAATTGATTTATGGGTTAATCATTTATTAAAATCAAACTTTTATTCAAAAATAATATCATTAAATATGATAACTTGCTTTAATTAATTAAATAAGAATTTAATCAATTAATGATAGGAATTTTGATTTATTGTCAAATTTAAATAATAATACTTAGGAATAAATATAATTAAATTCAATTGAATAATTAAGTGGCAGAATTAAATCAATTAATTAAATATTTATCATATTCAATTAATCAACTTTAGGATAAATAGGATTTATTGCCAAACAATCATTAAATTAAAGATAATTAAGATAAACTAGGAATATTGCTAGGAATATTACTCGATGCAAAATTTAAGATAATCAATTAGATTTGATGATGTGCAGATGTGCCTTAGGTTAGGACTTCGATGTCGATTTCGTTCGATTTGAAGATGTAGGAGGTTAATGAACCTATAGCTCATTTTTTGTGTATTACAATTAATGACATAAAAATTAATTAATTAATTAATTAATGATGATGTCATCAAGGGTTTATACTAAAAAAAGTAGGAATTACCTTTTAATCAAGATTAGAGTGAGATTAGGAAGTTCTAGAAGAGGTTAGGGATTTCTAGAAGATTTCCAAGGTTTTACGATTTAAACGAATATTTTATTTATTTAAAGGATTTTTAGCCAATTTATTAAATAATTAATAAATTTTGGAGGGAATGATGTTTAAATTGGATTTAAACATTTCTGGAAGGGGTTTCTTAATTAATTATTTTTAATTAAGATAAAGGGATTTAATTGTTGGAAATATTCAAGACTAGCCAAGTTACTGAGAGGGGAAGGGTGAATCAGTAACTTCAAAACTTTTAACAAATTCAGATCTTAACCATATTCCAAATAACATTTAGATCAATAAGCTAACTGTATGCATGAGTAACAGAAAGAATAAAACATTCATAACACTTTGAACACAGAGATTTGGTGACCCAGAAACCTTCCAAATAGAAAGTAAAACTGGGGTGGGGATGATACCCACAAAACTTCAATACTGCAGTATAAAGTTTGCCGGTTAAGGCTTACAATGATCACTTCTGATGATCTGCCCTATTAGGATCAATAAGGACTGCTAGGTCCACCTTGTTAGAGGATTTACAAACATACAAAGAAGTATGCACTCAGTTAAGAGATTTTACAAAGAGTGTTAAGTCTACCCTGTTAAAGGATTTTAAGTTGATTCACCTGTTAGGATGAAACAGTAGATCTCTTACTTGCAACTATACTTTTTGATTGAGATTCTTTGATGTACTGATCACCTTCTGTGATGGATATATCTTTGCTGCTCCTTATACTGCTGTAGCCCTTTGTAATTTTCTTATCTCTGCCTTTCTTCTCTTTTTCACACTTCTCACTTTTTCTCCACCTTGGATATGATACAAAAAAATGTTTATATATCAATCCAAAACAATTATAAAATAATTACAAAGTCGGCTCTCAAACAAGCTAACACAAATATTACTGAGTCGGCCCAAATATAGTTACTCGGTTACTACAAACTAACTCGGTGACTTCCTGATACTCAGCATCCACTGCATTACTTGGCATCTTCATGCTCTCGGTAGAAGTGGAGGCTTGGTCCATACTAACCACTCGGTTGTAGTTTCGAACTTGGTATATACTGGAGACTCGGTAGATATAGTGTCACTCGGTAGAAACTAAATTCCCTGTTTACCATGCTGGCACTCGATAAACACTGCTCATTTCATCACTCGGTAATGATAACTCGGTAAGCACTGCGAATCTCGATCTATTCAGTAAACACTATTTTGTCTGCTCGGTAAACATATAGAGTCTGAATAAGTGTTGTTACTAATGAAAAACATACTTAATGCCAACATTAATGGCATATAAATTAATTAATTAAATAAATAAATAATTAATTAATAAATGATGATGTCATCAGGGGTTTTCAGAAAATAAAAATACTTTTATTTTCTAATGGATTTTTAGGTGTCTACAAGATTAAGGCCATGAATGAAGAAATTGAACAAATAGAGAAAAACAAAACATGGACATTGGTACCGAGACCGAGTGATACAAATGTGATTGGAACAAAGTTGATATTTAGAAACAAGTTGAATGAGAATGGTGATGTGACTAGAAATAAAGCAAGACATGTTTCTAAGAGATATGCACAAGAAGAAGGAATTGACTATAGTGAAACTTTTGCACCAGTTGCAAGACTTGAAGGAGTCATAATATAACTTGCATATGCTACTTATAAAGGATTTAAGGTTTATCAAATGGATCTTAAATCTGCATTTATGAATGGGATACTTGAGGAAGAAGTCTACATAGAGAAACCTGAAGGTTTTGTTTATCAGAATAAGAAGAACATGGTTTGCAAATTGCACAAAGCACTGTATGGACTAAAACAAGCACTGAGAGCATGGTATGAAGATTGCATGCTTATCTTATTAGTATTAGTTTTGTGAGAACAAGTGACAACAACAATTTATATTTAAAAGATGCAACTGATGATGATATACTTATTGTTGAAATTTTTGTTGATTATATAATATTTGGAGGACATGATAATCTTTGCAAATCTTTTGCTGCTGAAATGAGAAAAGAATTTGAAATGTCAATGTTTGGAGAGATTAAATTATTTCTTGGATTGCAAATACTACAACAAAATGAAGGCATATTCATCACACAATCAAAATACATCAAGGAAGTATTGAAGACATTTGGAATGGAAGATTCAAAACCAATTGGAACACCTATGGTTACTGGATGCAAACTGACAAAAGATGATGAATCAATCGAGGTAAATTAGACACTATATAGATCAATGATTGGTAAATTGATGTATGTTGTACACAATAGGCCTGATATAGCACATGCAGTTGGGATTATAGAAATATTTTCTACTAATCCTAAGGAATCACATATGACTATTGTTAAAATAATTTTGAGATATATGAAGAACAGTGAGCATTATGGGTTATGGTACAAAAAGGAAGGCAATTTTAAACTACAGGTTTACACTAATGCGAATTGGGCTGGAAATATTGAGGACTAGAAGAGTACTACCAGTGGAGAATTCTTTCTAGGAGAAAGACTTGTAACATGGATAAGTAAGAAATAGACATGCATTTCTCAGTCAACTGCTGAAGCAGAATATGTTGTTGTTGTTGCTAATTGTTCAAATATTGCATGGATAAAACAATTGTTGAAAGAAATAAATAAGGAGATCACTGATCCAGTGATTATATATTATGATTGTAGACACCTAAAAATCCTTTACCAAAATAAAAAATATTTTATTTTGTAAAACCCCTAATGACATCATCATTTGTTAATTAATTAATTAATGATTTATTTATTTATTTAATTATTATGCCATTAATTCCTCCTATCTTAATTAAACACATTTAATTAAGAAATACCTTCTAGAAATGTTTCAATCCAATTTAAACATTATTCCCTCCAATATTTATTAATTATTTAATAAATTCACCAAAAATCCTTTAAATAAATAAAATATTTATTTAAATCCCTCAAAACCCTAGAATCTTCTAGAGATTCCTAAACCCTTCCAAACTTTCCTAAACTTGTTTAGAAAGTGTTTCCTAACTTACTTAGCCTAATCCAAGTCTTCTTTGACTTTTGGTCAAACACCCCTCATTAATGAGCCTTATAGACTCATTAATAGCCTCTTACACACTCATTAAGGCTCCTTATAGCCTCGTAATGAAGACCATGTCTTCTCTTCCACCCTTGTTCCCTAGGAACACATCCCTAGTGTTTCTCACACATGTGGGCAACCTTAACCCTTGTCCATCTAACCTTACCCCTAACTCAACCTCAGACTCTACCCCAAACCCTAACTCTAACCCTAACTCCTCTTCCTATCCCAAGCCCTTCCTCAAATCCTATAAATACTTCTCCTTCCAAGAGAAAATTATTAACTTAGTTTTTATCATTTTGTGCATTGTTATCATGGTAATTTAATTCTATCTTTTAGCACATTTTATCATTGTTAGCTTAATCCTTTTATGATTTTCAACATTTTAGATCACATAGCTTAGCTAAAATGGATGAATCTTAGTTTCATTTAATGATTTCCATTTAATATTCATCCTCTAATCATATCCATGCTAAAGTAAATTAAATTTCATTTCTTTTCTACATCTCATCAATAGCTTAATTTGCATCTTACATTCAGTTGCATCCTATCAATAGCTTAATTTGCATCTTACATTCAGTTGCATCCTATGGGTCTTAGGGATAAAACTAGCCTCCTATGCTAGCTTTTGTGCCATTTTTGAGACTTCTAGGCATTGAAATAAATCCTAATCACCCTCAATATACATTAGGGACAAGCTTGATGTTTTTTGAGAGCACACCCACATCCCTAAAGCGAGAGCAAATCAAACGGTGACAGGGTGCTCCCGTTGAGCTCTATCTGAAGTGTCTTGGCAAATTGTCTTTTATATATGTTAAGAATATTCTATTAAACTAATGTTTGAATGTATACACTTGTTCTCAATAGGTTATATTTTCTCTAATCACATTTTGAAATGCCCAGTGGGACTCCACAAGCCTTCAAACTGCATTTTTAGGGGGTTTTTTGGCCAAAAACTCACTTTTTAACACCTACTGGACAAATATTTCTATAGGTTCATAAAAAAATTCATCCCTAACATGGATTTTCGTATGGGTAGTTCCCAAGTGTCATATGGGTAGTGCCCAATAGTCATTTGGGCCATTTTGCATGTTTTTATGGCATTTTTTAGGGTTTTTTGGCAAAAAAAAACTCACTTTTTAAAGCATCCCAGATAAATGTTTCTAAAAATTCATATGAAACTTCATCCTTGGAATTAATTATCATTGGTAGTCCCCAAGTGTCATATGCATAGTGCCCAATAGTTGTTTGGTCCATTTTGCACGTTTTTAAGGCATTTTTCCCATTCTTTTGCACTTGCTAGCTCAAATGTCATATGGGTTGTGGCCAAATGTCATATGGGAGCTCATAAAATGTCATAAAAAAATGTAACTAAAAAAAATATGTGGTACCAAGTTTTTTATGGGAGGCAAAGGGCTTGTTTGAGGCCCTAAACTTGTTTTTTATTGACTTTTTAGGCGTGTTTGGGGATCCTAGAGACCCTAGGCTTCAAACTTGTAATTTATGACCACATACTATTGTAGGTACTTCTTGGAGGCCAATGTCTCACCAAAACACTAAATCCTTCAGGCTCATGAACTTTTTTGAATGTTTAGAAATCTAACAAACTCATTTACTTGGCTTCAAATGAACTTCTATTCACTCTTGAATGTCCTTAATGGACTAAACTGCATCTTATTCCTAAATATTTCCTACTCATTCCTAAACAATTATAAACATCCCTAATTGGTCCTAAAACAATAAAACACACCTCTAATGACTTTCATTTGGCTAAAAAGAACCTCATTCATGCAAATCTAAAGTTTTAGGGTTCATTCATGCAAACTAGGAACATTTCAAGTTTTGGAAAGCTTAAAAAGAACTACAAATCTGCATTTCATTCATAATCAATCCTAATTCATTTTAAGTGTTCCTAAATCAATCTTGGAACATTTTTCGTAGGTAAGGTGAACTTCATTTTCATTATCTTAAGTGTTTTCCAAATCTCATGCAATCTCGGAACAAAATCTGTGAAATCTTTCCTAGTCTTTCCTAATCGGTTCCTAAATGTTCCTAAATTAATCCTAATGCTTTGTTCTTGGTAATAAATAATTCAATTTTGCAAAATCATGAGTGCATTCTACCAATTTCATGCATAAGTCAATCTAGGAACCTATAATTTGGGTTTAAAAACTGAATTTTAGAGCAGAAAGTCTTGAATGCCATCTAAAGAAAATGAACTATAGTCCAAATCAAAAGAGTCTTTCTCTTTGAGTCCAAAAAAAAATCTTGAATATCCTAAATGTTGGAAAACAAATCATTTCATTTCAAAATTTAGAATCCTAAAAGAAAAACACAATCTTGAGTGAAAAGGTAAAACAAACTTGCAATTTCTTCAAATCTTTCTTGTCTTCAAAAAAAGAACAAATAAAAATCTTAAACACATGTGTTTGGGAAAAAGCTTCATTTTTCAAAATTCACTTAATCAAATTTGGTAAATAACTCTTCATGTTGTGCTTTGAGGAAGTTTTCTTTCAAATTCTGCAAAAACCTTGATTAAACTAAGTGACGTAAAATGAATTGAACTTGGATGAGTTCATTCATTTTACTTCTAGAGGAGCCTATCCAGAGAGAAAAGAACTTCCTCTTTGGAGAAATGACTTCAAACTGGTACTTCCCTGATTGGTATAGAAATGAAGCATTGAGAAAACTCTCACTTCATCCCCTCAAGCTTGGGTGATGCATGCTGATGGTATCCTGATGGAGGTGAATATCCCTACTATTTCAGCATGGTCAACTAGGCTCTTAAGTGAGTTATGCATGTACAAACCAATTGGGAGGACACCATAAAACAAATTAGATACTTGTTAATCAGAGGCTTCCTGATCTACTCCCAAAGGTATCAAAATCTTTGTGCAAGGACCGATCCAAGTGGCTTCTTAGATCACCTTAGGACACTCACCATCTATATTCCTTTTTGGGATATCAACTATGGGAAAACATTTTAATACTAACCTGTCTCTTAGGTAGTTCATGCTTGATGTGTTTTCAAAGTTTCAAACTCAGTGCAAAATATCTATTGAAACATACACAAATGAAAAGTTCTATACATCATATCCCTTTCCATATCAAATCAAAATCTAGAAGTCATCCAAACTTGTAGAATCTTGTCATCCTAGTCTCCTAATCATGGTCTTTAGGGCAGCTTGCATCCACTCTTGTCCTCCCAATTTCCTAGGTTAGCAGAGCCATCTTGGTTATTCCCCATCCCCTTTCTGTCTTCCTCTAGAGTCAGTCTTTCCTCCTAGCTTGAGCCAAATCCAATCCCAGTCTGAGATTCTCAATCATCCTAATCCAAATCCCAAGCTTGATTGTTCCAATTTTTCTTCATCCTTCATCCCTATCCAAGTCATCTGCAAGTCAACATGTCTCAAAACTATTATGATGAGTGTGGTTATTATGTCTCCTCTCTTATTCTATCCTTTCCCAATGATGATGAGAGTCTTATTGATCATGATGAGTACTTTGAAATCCTTATAAAGAATGATGATGAGAACCTTGTGGATCATGATGAGTACTTTGAAAACCTTAACAAGATTTCTCTAAACATCCCCCATGATCCAATCATTCCTCCAAACTATCCTATCATGCCTTCATGCATATCCACTAGCTCTCCTTATCATACCTTTGACAAGGGAAATCCATTATCCTATTCATTCACACCTTCTTCCTATCTCAAGCCTACATATCCTCTATATGTATCCTTCATACCTCCATCCTCTCCTATAGTCATATCCCAAACACCATCTTTCCATGGCAACACTCCTAGCTACATCCCTTATCCAAATCCTCCATCTCCTTATCCCGCAAACCATTTTCAAATAAAAAATCCTAGTCTTCCAATCCATTATCCTAATTTCCCATCCTCTCTTGATCCATCATCCACTATATCCTATCTCAATTCAGCATCTAATATTCTTACCTATATTTCCACAAATCCCCTTTCACAAGAAGAATGCATCCCTCAAACCGCTTCATATCCCATATCTCAAACCATCTCTCCTACCTCAACAAATAGTCAATCAAGTTCACAAGATTCCTCTAAAACTACCTATGTGAACTATCTATTCATTCCATCCTCCAACTCCTCATTTGCACTGACATCCCCTCAAGCAAGGTCACAATCTTCCACCCCACCTTCATGTGAGGACAATCTAGATCTCCATCTCCTACACATTCAAATCCTTCACCCCAACCTCCACCATGAAATTATCCAAGGAGTTTGACAAGAAATCCAACAAAAAATACCACTCCTAAAGCTGAAGAGTCATGCCATCTTATTCCTTCATGTAAAGCCATCATTGATGAGGCCCATCAAACTCCCCCATTTGTTATCCTTATTGCATATATCCCACTTATTGATCCTCTTCCATCTCATAGCATCATTGAGTCCCTTCCATCTATTGACTCCATCCAATCCCCATCCACATCTCCTCCTCCCAGCATTATCCAAGCCACATCCAATGAGCCTCATGAGTTCATCCTTTTTCTAGCCATCACAATTGTAGAATCTCCCAGCCTTCCATACACTCCATCTAAAGATTCCATCCATACATCCCCCATCATTCTATCTACACTAGTCCTATCAAGCGAAGATTTTTTCCAAAAGCATGTTGAAGTACCCATAGATGAAAATCAAGATCCCATCCCTTCACTTCCTCCAATCGAAGATCCTATCATCCCAACTCCTCCATTTCAAGATCCATCACCATCCTCCAATCCCTGTCAAGATCCCATCATCCCATCCTCTACACTTGAGGACCCTCCAATCCAGCCTATCCCACTACCATCACTCTATCCTCTTGGTCCACTTAAATTTGTCAATGATAGTCCACTTGAAGTAGAAGAAATTAGTTTCATACCTTCCATCATGACACCTAATACTGGAAGGGTATCTTATTCCCAAGTCAAAAATATCCTTTCATGGATAAAATTTTCAAGAAATGGAATTATCAAGGCAAAGGCTTGGGTGCTCATGAACAAGGAAATCTAGAGCACATTTAAGAAGAAAAACATCCAAAATCATGTGGTATTGGTCACACGTCTAAAGACAATTCCTCCAGAAATGTTGGTACAACTAAAGCCAAATTCAAGAACACATCCAAAAACACCATTACATATCCTCCTTGTCCCTCCAAAGCATACAATGTCATTCCTCCTCCTCCATCATTACATCCCAGGAAAACCTATCACATTCCTCCTTCATCTTCCAAATCCATTTTGGGTCCCTACGTCCCAAAATCTACCATTGCATATCCACCACATACCAAATCCATTTTGGGGCCTTACATTCAAAAATATCATCCCCCATCTTATGCTACTCAATCCTTCATCCAAAATGCATACACTCCTAGTCAGGATCAACAAAGGCACATTCCCACATCTCCTATCTGCCAATCTCCTTCCATCTCTCCATCCATATCTCCTCCATCCCGCATAGCTCCTCATATTCCTTCCAATGCTTCTCACAATTTGGATGCCATATTAAAGATGCATAAAAGATCTAAAGATTTCCATTTCCACTCTCAAGGACATGCTCAAACAAAGAAAAATCCAATCAAGAAATCCAATGCATCCCAATGACCACAAAGGCCCATAAAAAAAAAACTATACCTAATACATCCCAATGGCCACAAAGGCCCGCCAAAGCTAAAGAAAAGACTATGTGGATCCCAAAGCAAAAATATGCAATGCATCTAAAAGAAATATCCACAATGGCATCCAAAGTTTCTAATCACCCAACTACCCATTCCACTTCTCCATCTCCTAAATCTATTTTGGGTCCCTATGTCCCAAAATATCCTAGCAAAAATCCTTTGTCATATCCACCTCTATCTTCTAGAACTCATCCACTTCATCCAATGACCACACAACATGTGCCAATGTAGGTTTTGACAACATTTCCCTATCATGATCATTTTCCATCATTCCATCCAAACACTTTCTACCACCATATCTCTCATCTCCCCCATCTGATCCATGCCTTTGCATAATCTATCAATCCTAACAAAGTTGTACCAACATCTAGAGAATAAGAAAGTCAACAACAAATCAAAAGGTCAACAACAAATCAGAAAGTCAGTAGAAGGTTAGCGAAAGGTTGGCAACAAGTCAACAACAAATTAGAAAATCCATAAAAAATAGAAAATCAAGAAAAATATCAAAAAAGAAAACAAAAGAAAAAAACAATCATCCAATGGTGAATCCTTGGCAATTCAAGTGCCTTGGACAAGTACCATGATGAAAAACTCACAAACAAGCATTGTGCATAATCCCCCCATTTCCTTTCCAGAGCTAGGGTAAATTCTCTTCTATCACCTCTTATCTAGCATCTTCACCATCTCATTTGTCTCTCACTTCCTTCATCCTCCTTTGGATCTTGATAACAAAATAGAGACCACCAGGTATACATGCTTTTGGGCACCTTTCCCCATCACATCCTCTAGCCACCTATCCTCTATCCATCAACTATCCAAGCTTCCATCTACCTTCCTCATCCTCCAAATATTTATCTTCCATCTTCCAAATCCTTATCTTCCATCTCCAAATCTTTAGCAATCCTCTATCCAAAACCTCAGCAAATCCTCTACCCAAATCCTAAGTATTCCTCCATCCAATCCTTCAGCATTCCTCTATCCAGATCCTCAAAAATCACCTATCTTCCAAATCCCCAACATTCCTCCATCCCAATCCCTTAGTATTTTCTTCTATCTAAAGCATCTCCCAGCATTCCCCTAGCCAAATCCTCTCTCAACACTCCTAAGTAGTTCTTCCATCCCAATCCTTAGCATTTCCTTCATCTTTCCATCACCTGGTATCTTACCTTGTCATTAGTATCTATCTATAGGCTACCCCCATGAAATCCAATGCCATCCATCCATATCCAAACATTCTCCTAGTAATCTTCCAACATCTACAAATCCTATCCATATCCTCTAGCTATCCAAAATCCGACATCCAACAATCAAGCCAATCCATCCAATCACATCCTTAGTCTTGTTCCTAGTCTTGTGGAAATCCTTGATCTCAATCCAATCATCATCATTGGGATGTGTCCTTCCCAAATTTGTGTCATTTAAGGACACATCATCTCTCATCAAGCCTATCCACTATCCATCCAGCTTGGCTTTCTAGCCCAACTGGGGCATCATCTAGCATATCTTTTCAAAATCAGCTTTGTCCCTAGCTTCTTTGTACATCCTATCCTGAGTCTTGTACCATAGTGTCATTCATGTCTCCACCTAATCTCATTTGTACATATGTGTCTTTAGGTCTCATCCTCTATGTCATTTAGCCCTTGAGTCATCATGACCTATCCAGTTAAGCACTTCGGCAATCATCCCTTGGTCCTTTTGAGGTTTGAGTGTCTTACCTATCTCTTGTCATAGGAATCCTTATCCAATTATCCACCATCTACATCATGTCATATCCTTTGAGTTTCTCAATCCTCATACTAAATCAGAATCATGCCAACACTACCCTTTGAATAAGAATTATCTAGGGAATCCTATACTTATCTTTGTAGGCCTCATCATCTCGAGTAAGACATTGATGTGCATTGGTAAGAATCCCATCATTTGTAGATCAAAAGTCTATCTTAGGTCAAAAAATCTTATCCTATCTTATCTGATCCTACATCAGGAAGGAACAACTCATCTTTGACACTTGGTAATCCTCCACCATCCTCCACCATCAATCCTCAACAAATCAATCATCATCCTTCATCCTACCTATGGCAAAAGGTTTTGTGAGATACTTGTTATTTCATTTGTTCCTTTGGATCTTTTCTTATCTTTTGAGCTCCCTTATACATACTTGTCCATCTTTTCTACATATCATTGCATCTTGTTGTACATATCCTCGTTAGTCCTACAACAACACTTGATCAGATATCTTGTACTACCCATCCTTGCACTTCAACAACATCAAATGTTGACTATCCTTGATCATATTGACTATCTTTGAACTTCATCATTTTCCAATCAACAACACAACATTCTCCCCATCAAACTTTGTCCGCATAGATGTATCCTTCTTTATTGTCCAACCTAATCAATCAAACTGGGTCCATGACGATGTATCCTTCGTAATGCTCAGACCTAATCTCCCCTCATCAATCAATCAATCAATCTCTCTCCTTGGAAACCGATGTCTTTTGGATTTATCATTTTTATCTTGGATTTTGTCCTTTGGATCTTGTTTATCTTTTATGGCTTCTCATCATTCTCTACTCAAAGTCACCATGATCGTTTATATCACGGTGCGCTATGAATGAGGACAAGCTAGTGAAAGGTCTTTTGATCTTTTGCTTCTTCCTATGAGTCAATCATCTATTTGTGGTTTCTCCAGCATCATTTCCACCATGTCTCCTTAGTTTCATGTTAGATGTTGGGGCAACCTTTTGCATGCTTTTTTTTTGTGTTAGTCCTAAGCAATGCTGGTGACAAGGCCTTGTGATCCCAGTATCCTTGGAAGGTCTCTAGCATTTCTATATCAAACTAGGTTGTGCTCTCAAAAAATCCAACACAAGGAGCTCCCCAAATCCCCCATCTTGCATCATATAGATTAATCTTGCATCTTGCATCCATCATATAGCTTCATCCTACATCTCACATTATCTTGCATTCATCCATCTTTTCTCTTGGAAGGTCATCTATTTAACCATCCTTCTTCCTTCCTCCTTTTCCTTCTTTCCCTTCCTTTTTGTGTTCTTTTCAAGAAAATTCCACAATGTTTCCTTTTTGTGTTCTTTTCAAGAAAATTACACAATGTTTCCTCTTTATGTTATTTTCTCGAGGGGGCACAACCCCTTATCCTCTAGATTCTAGCCTGGGGCATCTTATTTTCTTGTCTTTGATGACACACCACTTGTGACATCACATCAAAGATGGGAAAAATGTAGACACCTAAAAAGCCTTTACCAAAATAAAAATATTTTATTTTGGGAAACCCCTAATGACATCATCATTTATTAATTAATTAATTAATTATCATGCCATTAATTCCTCCTATCTTAATTAAAAATATTTAATTCAAAAATCCCTTCCAAAAATGTTTAAATCTAATTTAAACATCATTCCCCTGAAAATTTATTAATTATTTAATAAATTGACCAAAAATCCTTTAAATAAATATTAAATCCCTCAAAACCCTAGAATCTTCTAGAGATTCCTAAACTTTCCTAAACCTATTTAGAAGGTGTTTCCTAACTTTCTTAGCCTAATCCAAGTCTTCTTTTACTTTTGGTCAAACACCCCTCATTAATGAGCCTTACAAACTCATTAATAGCCTCTTAGACACTCATTAAGACTCCTTACAACCTAATAATGAAGCCCATGTCTTCTCTTCCACCCTTTTTCCCTAGGCACACTTCCCTAGTGTTTCTCACACATGTGTGAGAAACCTTAGCCCTTGTCCATCTAACCTTACCCCTAACTCAACCTCAAACTCTACTCCAAACCCTAACTCCTCTTCCTAATCCAAGCCCTTCCTCAAATCCTATAAAAAATCCTCCTTCCAAGAAAAAATTATTAGCTTAGCTTTTATCATTTTGTGCATTGTTATCATGGTAATTTATTTCTACCTTTTAGCATATTTTATCATTGTTAGCTTAATCCTTTCATGATTTTCAACATTTTAGATCACATAGCTTAGCTAAAATGGATGAATCTTAGTTGTATTTATTTCTTTGAATTTCATCTTCATCCTCTTATCATATCCATGCTAAATTAAATGATCTTTCATTTCTTTTCTGCATCTCATCAATACCTTAATTTTTATCTTGCATTCAATTGCATCCTATGGGTCTTAGGGGAAAAACTAGCCTCCTATGCTAGCTTTTGTGCAATTTTTCAGCCTTCCAGGGATTGCAATCAATCATAATCACCCTCAATCTTCATTATGGGCAAGTTCCATGTGTTTTGAGAGCACACCCACATCCCTAAATCGAGAGAAAATCAAATGGTGACAGGGTGCTCTCGTTGAACTCTATTTGAAGTGTCTTGGAAAATTGTCTTTTCTATATGTTAGGAATATGATATTAAACTAATGTTTGAATGTATACACTTCTTCCAATAAGGTTATATTTTCTCTTAGCACAGTGACAACACAAGTGTGACACAAAGATATTCCCTATTTAGGAAACTCAATAAGTGGTAGACCTTTAGTGCCTTCATGAACCCAAATTGGTTTTAGAAGAATGCTCTACACCTTTTGAAGATCCTAAAACAAACACAAATCCACTATCCTCACTGGAGCATTATGTGTGTTTTACAAGCTTTTTCTCCCCCCGGGCTTGGCTGACACTCGGTTCCCTCTTTGACCAAGCTGGCTCAGTTGATACTTGGTACCTTTGTTAACTGAGTGGGCCTGGTTGATTCACTAAGTTATTTCTCAATGCTTGGTAATTCCTACTATTTAGCACCCCCTACTATCTTTGACTTTGTGGTAAGAACCTTTATATTGGGAAGGGGATGGAAAGGTTCCATGCTCACTATATATCTCTTAGGGGAATGATTTCCACACCTTTTATGTTTTGGACAACAACTTATGGGTTTTAGGCCTTGCAGGCTTGTAGCCTTCTAAGTGAGGTTCTAGGGACTTATTTTATATATAAAACCTATAGATCACAAAATCCCAACCAGTATGGATATTACCTAACAATTCCTGATCCACTAGTCCTAATAGAGCTAATTGGCTCAGTTACTTAAGGAAATGTTCACCAGTTGGTTGCCCAAGGAAAACCATTGATTGGAATGGCATTAGGAATCCCAATGAGATAACAATATGTCATCAGATTGCTTTTATCCACCCTCGAAGTGCTACTACCACTTCACTCTTCCATATTCTGGACCAAGCACATAGAGATGCTTGGCCTAGAGCCTACAAGAAGACTTCACAAAAGAAGCCCCTTTCTCCTACACCCTTGAGGATTTAAAATAAATTGTCCCTACTTTAATTTCCCCACTTTGCATGGGAATCCTATCGAGGAAAAGCAAGTTAGGGCATTGTTTGTTAAAACCCTGATTCGTGGATTCCTGTAAACCCGGTAAAGAAATTTTTCTATCTCTCAACTCTGATCTCCAAACTAACTCAATCCAAATGCATTGGAGTCCTCATTCATGTCATAAGCTAGACCGATCAATCTTCTTCTTCGCACTTCCATACCTATCCGTACACGTACTGTTTACAGTCTAGAATGTAGAGAAAACTAAGGGATTTTTATTGATTTAATGCAAAATTACATAATTATTTTCTTAGTCTATGTTCCACCCATCTAAAAGGGCTATTTGAAGACCTTTCCAAATGAATCCAACCATTTTTCAAAGGTTGTGACCATTGGGAATTTTTTACAAGTCGGTAGCAAATTTTTGAAAAGTTGTCAAGCAACATTTCTTGCATTTTGCAAAATGCTACATTATTTCTCCTAATGACCCTATAGGGCATAAGCCTTGGATCCTAAGGATCCCAAACAATATTACAATAACTTAAAAGAAACCTAGGAAATTCTAGACACCTAAATGTGCCTTTGGAACATATTTAAAAACCCATGGTATATAACCACACCAAGGGTGACCAGGCCTTACAATTAGGCTATTAGCTAAATCTATGATGTTGGCTCCTGATGGAGATCTAACATTGAAGGATGTAGCGAGGTGGCCCTGCAACATACTCCCTTATTTTGAAAACTCAAGTTCCACTTGAGAGAAATTTTTAAAGAGATGTTCCATGTTTCTTAATGCATTCTTCATTCATTAATGTGGCATCAATGTCAGGTAGCCCCTTCCATTTGACCAAGTAATCAGATGTTTTCTTCCTAGTCTATTTCAAAACCTTGGAATAAATAATCTTTTCCAACTATAATAGTTGGCTTGGTGGTAAGTCTTTTATCCATTATGCCTATGTATCAATATCATGAAAAGTGTTATTAGATCCTACATCACCCATACGAGTGAGATCACAAATGTGAAAGATAAGAGAATTAGAAATAGTAGGGGGTAGAGAAATTTTATAAGCATTACCCACAAATTTATGAAGTATTTGAAAAGGACTGATCTTTCACATTTGTATTTCAGTGTGTCCCCTAGGTAGCCTTTCCTTATTTAGGTAATCCCATGCTTGTTCTCCTTCTTTGAAAGTAACATGCCTTTTCTTCTTATCTGCATGTTCTTTGTACTTTGCAGTAGTCTGTTGCAATGTATCTTAGACTTGATCATGAATCTGTTTAATCCATGCAGATAATTATTCTCCTTGTGAATTGAATTTAAGGTTAGTTGGTAACTCTCTGAACTCCATGACTCTTCTTGGATGTATTCCATAGTTCACTTGGAATGTTGTCTTCCCTGTTGACCTATTTACTGAATCATTGAAACAAAATTCTGCTTGAGGAAGGATAGCATCCCAAGTCTATCCATATTATTTTGTTAGACACCTTAGAAGGTTTCCTAATGACCTATTTACAACTTTAGTCTACCATCTATTTGTGGATGACATGCAGAACTGAATGACAAGTTTGTCCCCAACTTTTTCCAAAGGGTTCTCCAAAAATGCCCTCAAAATTTCACATCTCTGTCTAAGATAATGGATGTTGGAAATCCATGAATTCTAATCACTTCTTTAAAGAACAAGTTAGCAATATGCCAAGCATCATTAGAAACTTTACAAGGAACAAAGTGTGCCATTTTACTAAATTTTTCAACTATAACAAAGATGCTATCAAATCCCTATTCAGTTCTCGAAAGTCCTAAGAAAAAATCCATACTCACACTGACCCATGGCTTTGTTGGAATTGGGAGTGGTTGATAGAGACCTTGATTGGTCTTGATTCCCTTAGCCTTTTTACAAATAGTGCATGTCTCAACAAATTTTCTAACATTAGTGGCTAGCCGAGGCCAATGATAGTTTCTCCTCATGAATTCAAGTGTCTTATCAATCCTAAAATGACCTGCTAATGTACAAATATGTTTTTATTTTATCATATTTTCTCTCATGGAGCATTTTGGAATACAAAGTTGTTCTCCTTTGAACAAAAGACCATTCAAAAATAGATATTTTTAATAAATGGTATTATATGCATTTGAAAGAGTAGAGAAAACCTTGTAAATATCACCAAATTCTGCATCATCCTTGTAAAGGTGCTTGAGGGCATCAATTCACATGCTTTGGACTTGCACTTCTTCAACCAAAATTACTCTTCTACTGAGAGCATCTAAAAATTTGTTTAAGGTTCCTTTCTTATGCTTTATGTAGACTAGGATTTGAGTGTGCACCTAAACCTGTTTTGAAAGCCAAAGACAAACAAACGTCATAGCATGTAATCAAATCAAATTTAATGGTAAACAAACTAAAATCAAAGCCACCTCAGTTTAAGCCTAAAACAGATGTGCCCATGAACCGTTTGATATGCTTGGATATAGATGGATGTGGGTGTGCAAACTCAAGCACTTGGAGCATGCAAGATAAATGATTTGAGGATCAAGAAGACCCAAAATGACACAAAATAGGTATGAGGAACCTATTTTTCCTCAAAGGCCTCAAGAACACACAAATATGCAAAGCTAAAAGATGAACTAATATTGATTAAACAAGAAATGAATCTATGTTAATCCAATTAAGCTAATTTAGATGTGATTTAAGCTTGAAAATGATCTAAAATGATGAGTTTATGCTTATGCTAGAATGAAAATGGCATTATAACTTTGCTATTGAGTTTGAGAGTTGAAAGATGAGAGAGGATTGTTTGCTCAAAGAAGTGAGGCTATTTATAGGAAAAGGGAAGGTCTTGGGTTAAAAGGATGAGTCAGAGTTAGGGCTAAGGTTAGGGTTGAGTCAAGGACAAGTGTCCTGACAAGTGTCAAGGGAGGATTGAGTTGAAAGTTTGAGGGCATGTGCACAATTTGGTAAATGTGCCCAAGGCCAAGAGGTGGCAAGGAAGGGATAAGAAGGTCTTAAATGCATAATGAATGCATGTAAGAAAGATAAGGAAGGCTTAAATGCATCCTTAAATGCATTTGCAAGAGGTGGCCAAGAGGTGGCCATCTTTGTTGACTAAGGAGGAGGACTAAGAGGAGGTTAGCATAAGTTTTGGTAAACCTTTTGCTAATGGAATGTGACAAGATTAGAAAGGGTTTTAGGATTAGGATTAGGAGAAAGGGATGGGCAAGTGGCTTTTGGTGAGATTTAGATATTTATTAAAGGTAAATTTAATAAATATTAAATATCTAGGCTTAGGGTTTGAAGGGACTAGATTAGGGATTTGACCCTTTTAGAGGAAGGTTTAGGACTTTCTAGAAGAGTTTAGTGCTCTTTAGAATTTTGGCCAACTTTGGGATAAAAAATAAATTAAAAATAAATTAATTTATTTTTGAAGTTTTTGGGCAATTTATTAATTAAATAATTAATAAATTAGGGATAATGTCCAAATGACATTTTTAGGCTAGATTCCTTAATTAAAGATTTTTAATTAAGAGAGAGGGATTTAATGCCATAAAAATAAATTAATTAATTAATTAATAAATGATGATGTCATCAAGGATTTTCAGAAAACAAAAATAATTTATTTTCTGAAGGATTTTTCGGTGTCTACACTTTATAGAAAATGTGAATTCTTGGAGTTGTTCAACCCATTTCATGTGCTTGCAACTTAACCTATCCTGACTGTTCAGAAAAGTTAAAGAATGATTATCTGTAAAGACAATAAATTCCTTAGGAAGCAAGTAGTGCCTCCATTTCTTGAGGGCTTGAACCATAGAATATATTTCCAAGTCATATTTATGGTATTTCTTCTTTGCTTCATTAGATTTTTTTGAGAAGAAAGCCACTGGCCTTTAATCCTAACTGAGGACTGCACCTATCACTAGGTTACTAGCATATGTCTCTACTATGAACAACTTGCTGAAGGTTGGTAGTGCCAAAATGGGATATTGTGCTACTCTCTCCTTCAAATACTCAAAAGCTTCATCTACTTGTGTTGTCCATTAGAATTTTGTTTTGGTACCACCCTTGATGGTATCAAGTAAAGGTGCACAAATGTGACTGAAATTTTTAATAAAATTCCTATAAAAGGTACCCAATCCAAGAAAGCTCATGACTTCTCTTGGAGTCTTTGGTATGGGCCAATTAATGATAGCATCTACCTTTTTAGGATCCATTTTTAAAGTACCCTTTGAGATGACAAAACCAAGAAATATTAGTTCTTGTTGTATGAAGGTACACTTTTCCAGATTTATGGATAGTTTGTTCTCATGTAACCTTTAGAGAACTTGTTCCAAATGTCTCATGTGCTCTTCTATAGTCCCACTAAATATTAGGATGTCATCTAAATAGACCACCACAAACTTGTCTATAAAATCATGAAGCACTTCATTCATTAATCTCATGAAGGTGATAGGAGCATTGCTAAGGCCAAATGGCATCACAAGCCATTCATATAATCCCTCAGTGGCTTTAAATGTAGTCTTCCACTCATCTCCTGACCTTATTCTTATCTGATGGTAACTGGATTTAAGGTCAATTTTAGAGAAATAACATGATCCTCCAAGTTGGTCTAATAGATCCTTTATTCTTGGTATAGGGAATCTATAGCTGATTGTTATTTTGTTTACTCCCCTAGAGTCAATGCATAGTCACCATTTGTCATCCTTTTTAGGGGCCAAGATACTTGGGACTACACAAGGGATGAGACTCTTTTGTATGAGTCCTTTTGTCAACAATTCACTGATTTGTCTAGTGACTTCTATATACTGATCAGGAGTGAGTTTATAATCAGCCTTGTTGGGTAGGGAAGCACCTAGAATGAAATGTATTTGGTGACAGATGTCCCTCAATGGTGGGAGTTCATCTAGTGTGTCTCCTACAACTATTACTTTGTACTTTTTTAGTAGACTGTCTACTTCCTTTGGTACTTCTTTGTACACTATTTTCTCCTTTGGTTTAAGGGCTAGGGAATATCCTACCTCTGAATCTTGAATAGTGTTGATCATCTCTTGTTCTTCTACAAGAATGACTAGTTTTTCCTTTGGTTTTTCTTGTTGAGGATCAGGAAGAGGGAGCAGGTTGTATTTGTGACCATTCTGAATGATTTGGTATTTGTTTGTGACTCCATCATGTTTGGCATGCAGATCATATTTCCATGGATGCCCTAACAAAAGGTGACAAACATCCATAGATCTACAACATCACCAAGGACTCTATCCTTATAGTCTTTGATGGAGAAATCTACCCAAGCGTACTCATTTATAACGGTATGTTGTCATTTTTTCAACCAAGATACATGGGATGGGTTTGGGTGGGGTATCTTTTCCAATTTTAATTTATCTACCATTTCTCTAGATACAAGATTTTTAGTAGAACAAGAATCAATTACTAACTTGCATACCTTTCCATGGCTTTTGCAGTTGGTTCTAAAAATATTCTTCCTTTGAGGAGGTTCCACTGGTATAGATGCTTGGACTAAGGTCCTCCTCATCATGAGGGAAACACCTTCTTCTCTCATATATTCTCTTACATTTTTACCATCATCTTCTTGCACTAGGTTGTCTCTTCTTTCACCTTGGTTATTCTTCTTATCTCTGTCCAAACACCTATTGGTGTAGTGATCTATCTAATTGCAGTTATAGTACCTAATCTACCCATTGTTTCTTCCTCCATTTCTACCTCTTCCATTTCCTCTTCTTCCTTTGTATCCACCTCTCAAACTAATTTCGCCTTGGGTGTTCTCCTTATTGGATTCTCCTTATGGTCTATTATTCTAGCCTCTTCCTCCAAAGTTTCCTCTACCTCTTTCATTCTTAGCTTTTCCTCTACCACTCTATTGAGTCCTCCTTCTAAAATTTTCTTCAACTTTCAATGCTAATTGATAGCATTGGTTCACTGTGGTAGGTCTTGTCAAACTAAGTTCATCCTAAATTGAGACCCTTAGGCCTTGCATATACTGAGTAATATTCACACATTCTGGTTCAGCAACCTTGGATTTCATTACCAATCTCTGAAATTCTTCAATATAACTAGAGATATCCATCTTCTTTTGTCTTAGACTCATTCTTATTTTATGAAGTTGGACTTCATAATCTTTAGGGACATAAGTTTCCCTAAGAAGGGCCACCATCTTCTTCCAAGTGGTGACTGGATTCTTTCCATTCTTCACCTTGTCATCTTGAGTGAAGTTCCACCATGTGAGTGCAGAGCCTTTGAGGTTTGACTGACTTGGCAATCTTCACCCTTTGATTATCAAAGATAACTTCATAATCAAAGAAACTATTTAGGGAATCCACCCAATCCATTACAGCATCCAGGTCCATCTTCCCATTGTATGTAGGTAACTCAAGCTTGGCGTCCATGGTTCTCCTCTCCATAAACTTTAGAGTCTTCATTAGTAGCCTCTGGTCTGCAAGACATTCCTCTTCTTCCCACTCAAGGGGTTCTTCTTCACTCCCTTCTTCGACATCGTCAAAGTTTCCACTACTTCTCTTTTGAAGATCTTCCCTAAGCCTATCCATTTCTTGCCTCATCTGTTGCATTTGAGTGTCTCTTTGTTCATCACACTTTGTCCTTTTCTCTCTCATGTATCTTACTATATCTGCATTGGTCATCCTTGTTGATAATCCTCCTTCATCTTCTCCTTCCATGGTTTTGGTATATCTTTACCCTAAGGATCTTAGATGCTCTGATACCACTTGACATAGAGATCTCCCCTATTTAGGAAACTCGATAAGTGGTGAGACCTTCGGTGCCTCCCTGAACCCAAAGTGGTTTTAGAAGAGTGCTCTACACCTTTAGAAGATCCTACAACAAACACAAATCCACTATCCTCACTGGAGGATTCTATGTATTTTACTATCTTTTTCTCCCCCCAGGCTTGACTAACACTCGATTCCTTCTTTGACTGAGTTGGATCGGTTGATACTCGGTACCTTTGTTAACCGATTGGGCTCGATTGATTCACTGAGTTGTTTCCTGACACTTGGTAATTCCTACTCTATAGTGCCCCCTACTATCTTCAAATTTATAGTAAACCTTTATATTGGGAAGGGGATGGAAAGGTTCCATGCAACCTATGTGTCTCTTATGAGAGTGATTTCCACACCTTTTATGTTTTGGACAACAACTGTTGGGTTTTAGGCCTTCCAAACTTGTAGCCTTCTAAGCGAGGTTCTAGGGACTTAATTCCATATTATTACAAAGAACCTAAAAAAAAATTATATATTTAGACACCTTTTACTAAGTTATATCAAACCTCCAGATTGCAAGATCCCAACTAGTATGGATAATACCTAACAATTCTTGATCCACTAGTCCTAATAGGGCTAATTGGCTCAGTTAATTAAGGAAATGTTCACGATTCAGTTTCCTAAGTAAAAAAACTGATTGGAATGATGTTAGGAATCCAAATGAGACAAAAATCCATCATTAGATTGCTTTTATCCACTCCCAAAGTGCTATTGCCACTTCATCTTCCATATTCTGGACCAAGCGCGTAGAGATGCTTGCCTTGGAGCCTACAAGAAGACTTCACAAAACAATCCCCTTTCTCCTATTCCCTTGAGGATCTAAAATAAATTTTCCCTACTTACATTTCCCACTTTTCATGGGACACTCACTAAGGAAAAGAAAGTTAGGGCATTGTTTGTTAAAACCCTGATTCAGGAGGGTTTCCAGAAAACTCGGTAAAGAAATTCTTCTATCTCTTGACTTCGATCTCCAAACTAAATCAATCCAAATGAATTGGAGTCCTAATTCATGTCAAAATTAGGACTGATCAATCTTCTTCTTCTCACTTCCATACATATCCGTACACATACTATTTACACTCCAAAATGTAGACAAAAATAAGGGATTTTTTTATTTAATCCAAAATTAAATAAGTATTTTCTCAGTCTATCTTCCACCCACCTAAAAGGGTTATTTGAAGACATTTCCCAATGAATCCAACTGTTTTTCAAAGGTTGTGAACATTGAGAATTTTTTACAAGTCGGTAGCAACTTTTCAAAAAGTTGCGGAGCAACATTTCTTGCACTTTGCAACTTTTTGCAAAATGTTGCATTCTTGCTCCTAATGAGCCTATAGGGCCTAAGCCTTGGATCCTAAGGATCCAAAATATTATTACAATAACCTAAAAGACACCTAGGAAAATCTAGACACCTAAATGTTCCTTTGGACCATAGTAGAAAACCCATGGTTTATAAGCACACCAAGCGTGACTAGGCCTTACAATTAGACTATTACCTAAATCTATGATGTTGGCTCCTAATGGAGATCTAACATTGAAGGATGTAGGGAGGTGCCCCTACACCAAAGTGCCATAAATATTTCAAAGAATTGGGTGTTGCATGCAAAGACAAAGTACATATCAATTAAGCATCACTATTTGAGGGAACAAGTACAAGAAAAGCAAGTGAAACTGGAGTTTGTGAAGTCTAAAGAACAACTTGTAGATATATTTACTAAACCCTTACCAAAGGGTACTTTTGAGTACTTGAGGACTATACTGGGGGTCCATCCCATATCTATTGGTCACTAAGGTAATGAGGAGGTTTCTTCATCCTATACTTTATGAGAAAAATAAAAAATCTTGATGCATGTAGGTCACACTTTAGGATTCCTAAGGTTGTGAAGGAAGTGAAGATTGTAGAAGCTAGAATAGAGAATTGTATATTAGTGCATGAAGGTGCTTGATCTAGACCAAACAATAGAAATACTATTTGGCTACTGAAGAGCTATTTATTTTCTTTTGGAATTGTTGTAAAAGGGAGAGAGATTTCTATGCAATATCATTTGGGATAAAATGATTTCAAGAACACAGGGAGAGAGATATCTATTGACAGAGAACTGAAGAAGATAAAATTTTTAGGGAGACTCTGCATGAAATGTTGTTGTAGTGATTAAATATATTAAATATCAAGCTAGGGAGAGCTTACCAAGCTACAACATTTATCTATATAGTTTTAGAACCTATGTTTGGTGTTCTATGACATATTTCATATTTTGTTGGCATCAATGCAAAAGGGAGAGATTATTAACCTACAAATGATTGAATATCTTGATGTAGATTAAGGAGTTCACTGAGCTATTAAAGTAATATGTAAGATGATTAAATTAGTTAATATGTTGTCATTGATGTCAACTAGTTTTAACTATACTTATCATGATAGTTACAAACATCTGAACATTTGTAGAAGGAATAAATGGTGAAGAAAAGAGATATCTACACAAGGACAAGATGAATATGATAGATATGGATAAGGTATACATTGGGTAACTTATTGATGAGTCTATAGCATTATGTTGTTGACTTGAGCATGTTACATTATTCTATTGTAAAGATGAGATCAAAATTGAACAAGTTAATGTGGTCAGTAATTGAAGATTTCTGTATACACTAAGTTAGTCTTGTGTACCAAGTGATAGTAATAACTCAATTAGTTATCACTGAGGCATTATGTATTAACCAAGTAGGATGAAAACATTAAATGATTACAAAAATTGACTGAAATTGATGAGTTGGTAGATGCTTATGATTTCAAGGTAAGAGATAGAGTTTGTTATAAGATCAACGACTGAGAAAATTTAGAGGTAATCAAAGGGAAGAGATTGAAACATGTTATTGATACGACTATTGAGGAAGCTTGAGGATGAAAAATGAATGATGGAGGTTAAGAGGAACAATCTATGGATGAGATGAAAATGGTTTACACATATATTTTAGAGACATGAGATTCATTGTTGAATCTACAGGATGAATTAAGACTGTAGATGAATTTGCGTGAAGACATTTTTCATGCACCACTGATCAAATTGGTTATAGATAGAATCGAGGTGGACTTTAGGTATTACCAAGCATCAGAGAATTATACACTGAGTGAAGTAAGTTGGAGGATATAATGGAGTGAATTGATTATTGATTAGAAGAGTTATATTGATCTTAGCATAGATGTGAATATTTGAATCAGATCACTATTGTATTAGTTTAACCATTGATACAACTAAATCTCTTAACCGAGTGGACTTAATAGTCTTTTTGTATTTCAATATGACATTCAAGGAATGTTAATTATTTTCTTGTTGCCCCCAT
Organism: Chamaecyparis obtusa; assembly: GCA_027943335.1. Classification (NCBI taxonomy): domain Eukaryota; kingdom Viridiplantae; phylum Streptophyta; class Pinopsida; order Cupressales; family Cupressaceae; genus Chamaecyparis; species Chamaecyparis obtusa. The sequence goes on from BSBK01006848.1 coordinate 208,758, forward strand.
AGTGAATTTTGGTCGAGGGAGAAATATGAGTGATAAATCCTCTAACAAGGCCACACCTTATAGTGTGTTTTGTACCTTTAACAGGGTTGGCTCCTAACTGAGCTTACTTCAGAAGAGTGAAATTTTTTTGGGTTACCGACCCCACATGATTTTTCCCTTAGCAGGGTTTCTTTTATTAAATCTTTGTATTATGTGTTATGTTTTGTGATTGGATTGCTATCATACTTTACATATTTCATATTTGATTAATCGATAAACATAGTTTTGGAAATTACTCACAATCGGTAAATGAACAAAAAGATTGTTGTTAATATCTTACTGAGTTGATTATTTTATTGAAAAAGTTTGAAAAAGTAAATTTGAGAGATTGGGATTGTAGGATAACTAATTCACCCCCCTCTTAGTTATCTAATGCTCTATCAAAACCAAACCAATCAAGTTAATTCTATCTCTGTCAGCCAAGGTCAGAACAAGCCTTGCATCTAGAATAATAAAAAACACACATTTACCCCTCTTAGTGAACCTTTGGATGTAATCTTCCAATGAATGGTCAATGCAAACTTGATTTTCTACTCCCAAACCTAGTTGTTCAAAAAATCAACCCCCAAGCCAGCATGTTATAAGGAAAACCAATATTGTGACTACCACCATGTTAGAGGACATGCCACCATAACGTGCATGAAACTGAAGCACTACATCCAAGATCTCATTCACAAGAAGGAGATCCAATTAGACATGCCTAACCAACCTTCACCTAATGCCAACTTTCAAATCTATCATAATGTGTTTCCTCAACAAAACATAGGTAAGAACCCATCCAATGCTAATCCTCTACCATAGAACCCAAGCAAAGGAAAACAAGGCGACCATGCTGATAGAAAGGATTATACTGCCACCTATATCAATTAAAACAAGTTTTTCAGTTGCATCTCTTAGGTTAAACCCACTATAAATTTCATCCATGCTAAAGGTGTTGATAGTTAGTGTGCAATCACCACACGTAGGTGTCAGATATATGTCATCTATGCTAATCAAATTCCTATATCTAATGCATAGTACAACCTCCTATAACACCTTGGAAACACACCTGCCCAAATTTCTATCCTTGAGCTTTTTTACACCTCACCCATCCATCAAGAGATCCTCAATAATTCCCTCCAAGAGGCATGTACCCCCAAGGATATCAATACCATCTAGTTCAAGAACCTCATGGGGAATTTGTTTGCATCTTCCACCCTTTTCTTCAAACCTTCTGACATGCCACCAATTGAGCCAAATCACAATTTTCCACTCCGCATCATCCTAATGGTTAATGAATTTTCCATTAAGCAGGTCATGATAGATAATGGTTCAATCCTAAATTTATGCACAGTGAAGTTCATTCGACAAGTGAGGTATACAAAGGTTGAAATTTCACATGAAGTTATCACTATCAAAGCCTATGAAAACTTGGAGCGTGCCTCAAAAGGTACTTATTTTTTTTCCATCAAGCTGTGCCCAGCAATTCAAGAGACCATTTATCATGTTGTTGATCTTGACCTTCCATACAACATCCTCCCTAGGTGACATTGGATCCATTCCATCAAAGTCATTCCATCCACCTATCACCAGTGCATTGAGTTCCTACATTAGGGCACTAAAATCACCATCTAAGTTGATCCCCAACCCTTCACATACTACCATGTGTTGGAAGCCTCTTTTCCCCATTACATCCATTGTTCTAGCATCGACATTGGCACTTCTATCACTAACACATCTTGATCCCACTGTGATCCAGAGACCATTTTAGCTTCCACCTTTTCTAGCATCAAGATCGATAATAAGGGTAGTGATGAATATATCCTAATTGATGCCTTTGCATTAGGAGCCTTTCCACTTGATCCACACACCCCAAGGCACCCCTATTATCAAAGAAAACCTCCTCAAGAAGAGCCTACAATCAAGAAAATGGGACCATCAACATTCATCTCCCATGGTATTTTCAATAACCAGGAAATGAACCCTAACATTAAAAGATGCTTGTGTAAAGATCCTCCACCTCCCAACACTAAGCTCCTCGGATACTTGAAGGACAAGTACCCCACATCACATAAATGGGCCACAAAATAATAGAATTATCAAGGTGGTTTCTTAGGACCCAAAGATAGTGGCATGAAAGACTGAGTGTAAGCCTCAGAAAATCCAAAACATCAAGGTCCTAATTTCAATACCCCTCATCTACATCTATGAGGACCCAGTACCAAAACTGGGGACACCAATTCATCCAATGTTTCCCTCTTAAACATCCAGGATGAACTTGTGGAAATCAATGACATCCTTGAAGAGGAAGAAAATAAATCCTATGATGATATATTTGATGATGAAAGCTTCTAGGGAAATTCTGTCCTTCAAATCACCATCAACTTAGTTGACCTTCCCCTCATCCATATTGAACTCATAGACTGGTACCATCTAAGTGTCACACACATCAATGAGTTTAGAAGTGAGGAAGTACTCCTAAGATACATGGGAGCATCAAACCAACAATTAGAATGGGGGAAAGAATTAGCATATTTCTATAAGCTCAACCCCAAGGGATACTTCTAGGAATACGAAGTATTTAGCCATAAAAGTAAAAAGAAAGAAGAAAATAATGAGTCCTTTTGTGAAAACCCCTATGGGGCATATTCTGACTCTAAAAAATTAAAAACAAAGGATGTATCTTCTAGTGAAAACATATCTAAGGCACTAGAAGATGAAGACTTGCCTCTTCCTCCCATCTAGGACTAAAGACTAGAGTAGTCTTCCATACTCATTGAAGACACTATAATCATCAACTTGGGAACCAAAGAATGCCCAAGGATCACATACATCACAAAATACCTAACCAAAGGTGAGGAGGAAAATTTCACAACACTTCTCCAGGAAGCTATAGTTAATTTTGCATGGTCATATACTCACATGCCTGGGCTAGATCCAAACCTAGTTATTCATCACCTTGTAGTGGATCCAAATACAAAACCAATTAAGAAAAAACTTTGTAAGATGCATCCTTAAGTAGCCCTACTAGTCAAGGAAAAACTCGTAAAGATCCTTCAAGAAAAAATCATCAGAGCCATTGATTATTCAGAATGGATATCTAACATGGTGCCATTCACTAAACCATTAGGAGAATTTGGGATCTACACTGACTTTAGAGATCTAAGCAAGGCATTCCCAAAGGATGATTTCCCCTGCCAAACATCAACATGATTGTTGATCTTACAACTGGTCACGAGATGCTATCACTCATGGATGGCTTCTTGGGATATAATCAAATCTGTATAGGAGAAGAAGACCAACACAAGACAACATTCACAACATCATGGGACACCTTCTATTACAATATGATGTCATTCATGTTAAAGAATGTGAGAGCTACATATCAAAGAGAAATGACCACTATCTTCAACAACATGATCCATAAAATACTTGAAGACTGCGTGGATGATATTTTTGCTAAATCAAAGACTCAATTAGAACACCCTGACATTATTGAGTGTGTGTTTGATTTCCTACACCACTATGACTTAAAGCTAAATGTAAAAAAGTGTTTCTTCTATGTAAAATCTAGAAAGCTATTGGGGTACATTGTATCATGACAAGGCTTCGAGATCGATCCCAAGAAATTCAAGGCCATAATGGACATACCACCTCCCCAGACATTCAAGCAACGTAGGAGCCTACATATTAAATTATAATCTTTTCTTTGATTCATATCACAACTGACAGATAAGTGTCAACCATTCACATAGCTGCTTCGCAAGGATACAAGCTTCAAGTGGGATCCAATTTTTCAATGAAGTTTCAAGAAGCTAAAAGAATACCTAGCTAACTCTCCCATTCTTATATTGCTAGTACTAGGATTCCCTATTATCATATACATCTCAGCAACCACAACAACACTATGGGTGCTATTGGTGCAGCTTAATGATAATGGAAAATAAAGAGCCATCATCTATATTATTCACACTCTTGTTGGCTATAAGATAAGCTACTCACCCATAGAAAAGGCATGCCTTGCAATGGTTTTTGCCACTCAAAATATTTGGCATTACATGTTAAGCCACACTATGAAGCTCATTTCCAAGGTGGACCCATTCAAGTACTTTCTATCAAAGACAACACTTACAGGTGGAATGGAAAAATGGGTTATGCTCCTGAGTGAGTTCAACATCCAATATGTAGACATCCAATTATAGATTATCTTGCACCAATAACATTATAGAATATGAGGCACTCATCTTAGGCCTCAAAATATCTATCCAATAGAATATCACATAACTAAAAGTGTTTGGAGATTCCCAACTAATCATCAAGAAAGTCCTGGATGAGTTTCAAACCAAGGATGATAAGCTACTACACTACAAGGAGCTTGTGGACAAGATGAAAGAGCAATTTCTAAATCTTCAGTCCACACAGATACCTAGACTACAAAAAAAAGTTGTTGATTCCATGGAAACCATTAGATCCTTAGTGGAGATCACTCGAGATTCAACATAGTATGAATTCTTAGTCCAGAAGCTACATACTCCTGCTTACGAGAATGTTGATTCCAAAATGGTGTGCATTTTGGTTGGTCCCCATGGTACCACGACATCCATGCTTATCTAAAAAATGGTATCATATCCCCTCACCTCACACACACCCAACACCAAAAATATTAGGAATGAATGTTGAATATATCCTATGGGTGAGTATTAACAACCATTCTATAGTAGTTGTTGTTGAATTCATGACTGTGATTGTCATTGATGTCAACACAGTAATCTACTGAAGATTAGTAGAGAAGCAGACAATGTTTGAGTTAGCGCACTTGGGATATTGAAGATGAAGCCATGTGATGTTGAGGACTTATTCTATGATGTGTTATAAGATCATAGTTAAGAGCGCAAACATTAATTCATTTATTCATGGAAGTTATGAGCATTTCAGTGGAAGTAGTATTCAGGCAGTGTTCCTGAGTAGTAGTTTGTGGAAATCGGATGATATCTCCTAATCAGGATGGAATCTATTTATGCAAAATTAGAGATAATTTGAAGACATGTTGATAGTGATGTGGATGATAGTGCAATATCTAAGGTCACATGAGTAAAGAATTATATTGATTGGAAGCCGACAGTTTTGTGTAATTTTGATGTAACATGTGGAAATTTTTATTTTTTATTTTGTATGCTGACTCATTTGTAATTACTTGAGTGTGGTATAAAGGAAGGAATGTATTCCTTGTTGTAATATTAAGTTTGATAATTGTAAGTAATATGAAAGAAAAATTGTGAAAGAGGATATGCGAAGTACAGAGATCTGGTATTGAGATTTGATGAAGGAGTTGGGGCAGTTTGGGATGGTTAGAGAAGGAGTATTGGATTGTTGAGGTCAGTAATATTTTGGTATTATTCTATTGAGTAATACAAAGATTAGTTGGATAGTGAGTTCAATGATCTTACCCTGAAGTTGTTTGGGTAGTGGGTCCTTCTGTCTTCCTTAAACTCCTAACAGAGTTAGAATCTTTTAACAGGGATTCAAAATCCCCTAAAAGAGATTCATATGTACTAAATGTATTTCATAAGACTCCTAACAGAGTCCATCCTTTCACAAGGAATATTCATATTAGTGCATCTTTTGTGGGCATCATTCCTGTCGGGGTTTACTCTTTGACCAAGAAGTTCCCTAGTCAACATATCTTGTGACATTGTGTTATTGTGTATGAATATCTTTCTATGGTTGTTGGTTGCATTTATTACATGGTTAAAATCTATTGAAGTTGATAAATGTTATAGTTATCTTATAACTAATTCACCCCCCCTCTCAGTTATCTTGGTGGACTTTACTTTCTAACAAGAACCTTATCCATAGAGCTTCCTGATACACTCTCGTAGCCAATACCCTATATATCATGGATATCACAACATTCTATCTTAGTGTTTAGATTTGAATGAGGTCATCCTAGCTTTACAAGAGGCTCACAGTGGAATTTGCAGTGCCCACAGAAGTGGCATGGTCATAGAAAAGTAGCTACTCATAGTTGGGTACTATTGGGAAACAATGGAGCATGATGCCTACGAATTTGTAAAGAAATGCCTACCATGTCAACAACATGCTAATCTGATATGTTCTCCAACACAAGACTTATAGCCCATTGTGCCACCATGACCCTTTTCATGTTGGGGCTTCAACCTTGTTGACTTGATCACTCCCCCTTCCTCAGATGGACATAAGTATATCATAATTTCCACTGAATATTTCAAAAAATGGGTTGAAGCAATTCCACTCACCTTAACTACATGCATTTAGATATCTAAGTTCATCCTTTACCATATCATTTGTCACTTAGACATCCCTTCCACCATTTTCATAGATCATGGAACACCCTTTGAAAATCAACATGTGGATAATATATGTGCCATATTTTTCTTCCATCACCATTTCTCCAGCCCATACTTCCCTCAAGGAAATGGCCAAGCTGAGGAAACCAATAAAACCAATCTCAAAATCCTCAAGAAGGTTGTCAATGATTTTGGTTATGACTGGTACCTCCAAATCAATGTCACCCTCTAGGCATACTACAATTCATTCTGTACTCCAAAAGGGGCACCCCATACTCTCTTGTATATGGTGCTAAGGTCATCTTATCAATTAAGGTTGAGCTTCCTTCATTATAGGCGTCCATGAAGAACTATACCACTAGTGTTTAGACTATTGTGTGGCATGCCTTACCCAACTAGACCTATTAGACAATAAGATGTAGTGAGCTTATGATCACCTTGCTGTGTACCAAAACTGACTCAAAATAAGTTACAAACAAAAGGTGCACTCACAATGGTTCCAGGTTGGCGACATGGTCCTTACAGAGAATCAGAAAGTGCAAGAAAACTGAGAAAAAAAAAAAAGACAAGTTTGAACTTGCTTAGTTGGGTCCTTATATTGTCACAACATGTTTTAGCTTAGGAGCATATCATTTATCAACACTAGAAGGGGAGCCCCTGAATGATCCTATCAATATCATCCATCTGAAGCGCTTCTATGCATGAACTATCCCTTATGATCCTAAAAAAATCCATAAAAATTATAAAAATTCCTAAAGAAATCATTGTCTTTATGAAAATCTGGTAAAAAGGTGCCTCGATGATAACAAACAAATAAAAAAATTTAGAAAAAGATATAAAAAAATCAAAAGATCAAAAAATGAAAAAAGTAAAGAGAAATATTCATCCAATGGTGAAAACTTTGCAATCAAGCACCTTGGACAAGTATATTGGTGAAAACCTAGGAACAAGTGCCATACATAGTGGACTGTACCATTATCTATCAAACTCCCATTCACTCCATCCCCTTCACCCTCTCATTGCCACTACCTCCTCAACCCCCGCCACCAACCTATTTTCCCAAGGTGTTCTCTTATCCAACATATGCAGCAAATCGATGATTACTATCCCACCTCCTAAGCTTCCTATGTATATTCCCTATATAAAGATACCCTACTTCCTGAATCATGAGCTTTTGTACATATCCATTGTATATATCAATCATGCCTTTACATACTATATCATTGTATCTTGTTGTACATATCCTCATCTATCCTACAGAACTATGATTAATTAACTTATCTTGCCCAATCTTGTACTTCTGCAAGTTCCTCAGCCCGCATCCTTGATCCAATGATTTTCTCAAATTCATCTTTTTCCAATAGCCACATTTTTTTAGAGTGAATACCTCCAATAGGTCCTTGTAGGATGCATCCTTTCTCCTTTCTGACTTAATCCCTCAATCAATTAATTAGTTACTCACTCTCTCTTTGGCAAAGAACATTTCTTGGATTTATTACTTTGGGTTTTGGGTTTGATCTTTGGTTCTTTCTTATCTTTTGAAGGCTTCTCATTGTTTCTCTCCTCAAGGTCACCATAATCCCTTATATCATGGTGCACTGTGAATGAAGATAATATTAGGCATGTCTCTTTTGATCATTTTGTCCTTTGTCTGTAACTCAATCAGATGTGACCATTGCACGTCCCACATGTGATCTTTTGGGTTGCATGGTGCACATGGGAAATGTCATTTGTTTGTGGGTTTCTCAGCATCGTTTTAACCATGCCTCCCCTAGGATTCATGTGTGTAGATCTCTATAGTTTTTTTGACTATTAGTGACCCACACTCAGTCATTTATCTAGGCAATGATGGTCGGTCATCACTGTGACTGATTCATTATGTAAAGGCCGAATTATGTAATGTATACTTACCGAGCAGTAATACTATCGAGTAAACTTATGGTCCCTATGTATTTTTGTATTATGCCGCGTCTAGTTTTGCTGAGTCATATATGCAATGATTACCGAGTGACAGAGATATCAACTTATGCTGAGTACAGTGAATGCCGAGTATCAGGAACTGCATTTCCCGAGTTAGCCAGGAATGACATGTGAGTTTGTTATGGCACATTGATCGAGCTAAATCATTTTGGGTGACATTCATGTTTTGTATTTTGTTTTTTGAGGTAATTACAAAGGTGATTATGTATCTATTTTACAATCATTAATCCCTATGTAATACTTAGAGCCAATCATAAATTAGTAAGGCTTAAGCAGCAAAAGGAATTAGTCTAAACCGTGGATCTTGAATCATGAAGATGTTTTGTCAATTATATAAGGTTAAGATATAAACCCTAAAGTATGAAAGAGTGAAAGATAGTGTGAAGGAGAGAATGCTAAGGGTATGAAGGAATGAGTAGATAGGCACATTTAGAGTAGTGAAGCATTCATACAGAGTTCAACGACCGAGATAAGTAGTGAAAGAACAGAATAGAGATAAATTTGATAGAAGAGATCAATATAATATAGTAAAGAGAAGATTTGTAATTTGCATATAGTGCAAATTGAAAGATCAAGTACTAAGACATTCTAACTAGTGTATTAGGGTAAATCTCTTAACCGAGTAGTCCTAACAAACTTTTGGTAATCTCTTAACAAAGTGCTTACTTTGTTGTAAGTTCCAAATCCTCTAGCAAGGTATACTGTATAAGTCTTTTAGCTCTTAATAGGGTAGACCCCTCATAGGGTAAATCATGTTTTGATCAAAGTTTGTAAGCCCTAACAGAAAAATTTATTACTGCAGTAGTGAAGATTTGTGGGTGTCATCCCCACCCCAGTTTTACCTTTCAAGGGTTTTTGGGTAACCAAAATCATTGTGTTATGAGTACTTTCATGGATACTGTTTAAGTATGTTAGTTATTAAGTATTGTTGATGCTATGCAAATGTCTTATACATATCAAAATGTTTTAATAGGTGATATCTGATTCACCCCCCCTCTTAGTATCACATTTCCTAGTTACATTTCCAACAATTGGTATCAGAGCATCAAGGTTTCTCATAGGAAGTCTAGTTCCACTTGAAGAAAAAGATCCTGAGATGGAAGTCTATAAGCTAGGAAAGGTCATAGAGAATTAGAAGATAGATGTACAGTTGGCATTACAACAACTAGAAGCAGCCAGAGGTGAATTGAAGAAAACCTTGAACAGAAGGAGAGAAATTATCATTCAGCAAAATGATTCACAGTATCAAGAAGAAGATACCACTGGACTATTTGATAATGGAAACTCTATAGAAAGTGACAAAGCCATAAAAGAGCTATTGGAGAAAAATACCATACTAAATGATGACATCATAAATCTAAGGAGAGAATGGGAAATTCAATTTGTCAGACTTTGTGAAGTAACTGATCAGAAAAAGAAAGTTGAAGATGATAAGACAATGGCTAAAGAAGACAAAAGACAAATTGCAATAAGACTAGATGAAAGGACAAGTGACATGCAAAGGTTGACTAATAATCAACTAGACATGGTAAATCAATTGCTGCTGGTTAATCAAGAGTTGGGTAGGAAAGATATGGATATCAACCAACTGAGGTCTAAAAATGATCAATTGAGGAATGATCTAAGAACTGAAAAGGAAACCAATGAAAGGATGAACAAACCTAATGAAGCTGCAAAATATTTTGAAGAGCTATTAAGGTCACCTAGAAGCTTTGGTGATAGACCTAGACTTGGACTAAATGAACATGCACCATCTACTAAAGAAGGAGAATCATCAAAGAATGGAGAACAAAATAATGCAAAACCAAAGAACACAAAGCCCAAATGCCATCACTATGGAAAGCCAGGACATACAGCTAACATATGCAGAAGTAAACATGGTAAGTCTAATCCTAAACCTAAATTCAATGGACATTGCTTTAACTATAAGAAACATGGACATCAGGCACATGAATGTAGGTCTAAGGTTAGTAATCCACCTACCTCACCTAAGTTTCAAGGTAATTGTTTCAACCATCAAAGGTATGTGCATAAAGTATTTGAATGCAGATCTAAACCTAGATGGTCATCAAATGAAAAAACTAAGTCACATGTGAATAATAACTCATACAATTGGGATAATAATACTTGGTACAATCGCCATTACTGTGGAAAATATGGACACATTGGAGAAAATTGTATGAAGACTCACTTGAGAGGCAAATCTAGAAGCTAGATGAATGGAAGCATGGTATGTTAAAAATGCAATAAGATAGGTCACCTAAAGAAAGATTGTAGATCACCTATGCCGAGCAATGATCAGAATCAGAATGAAGACATCTATGAGAAATTGAAAAATTAGATGAACAAAACATGGAAGAAGAAAGAAAAAGAAAGCACTTGTGAAGCTAGCACATTTGTGGTCACCCAATCTGATGGATCAGGTGATCACACATCTTCTAACTAAGAATAGAAGGTATGTTTGGTACTGAATCTTACAAAGCTTTATTTTACATCAGTTCTTAACATAAAGTTGAGTAAAAGTCCATATCTACATAGATATTTAGATGCACTAGGACATATCTGAGCAAAGTAAAGAATTTCATTTTTTATGTCGGGCGTTAGTGTCTTGACCGAGTTATCAATGTTTGTCAAGCACCTATTGAGGCTAAGATGATATATACACCGAGTTGTGTCGTAACAGTTATATTGACCAAGCTTGTGTTAGCGGAGGTTAACATGAGTTTGCCGAGATAGCTATATTCCACTTAGAAACTTTGTATGGAGCATTTATGAGGCCCTAATTCTACTTTTTGGAATCTATAAAGTAGAAAGTTGCCGCCTATTTCATTTCACCAAGAGAATTGAGATTTCTTTGAGTGATTCAAAGTGTGAGCAAGCAATTTGTCAAAGGCAATTTTGAATCTTTTTACCATGTCGTTGGCAAAAATCATCTAGAGGACACTTACCATAAAGGTACATTACTAAGAAAACATTTCTTTTCAGAAATTTTAATTTAAAATGGCATCATCATCATCTGCTACAATGAAGAAACAAGGGATGGAAGTTTTCAATGCACAATTGGTGAGAAATGAAGTTTGCAAGCCACAAACATTTGGGGCAATTTCAGAAACTGCAATTAAAGGAGATTTGACCAGAGCCCTATCCTCAATTCCAGAGAATGTGTTGATAATGAACAACATTAGGTATTGTTACATGTGCAAAATTAGAGAAATCAAAGATTACAAGATCAGGGAGGCATATGAAAAACTATGTGTGAACGGAGTGTTGAAGCCAAAGTATAAATCAGTTGCTGAAAAAGGGTTAGTGCATGCCCTAGATTTCCCATAGAATTTCAAAGTTGAATGGATTAAGATAGTATTGAATCGAGTACATGATATGCAACTATGGTTGGAAGATGGACCCATGAAGATAACAAAGGAAATGATCCACCAAGTTACTGGATACCCTATGATTCAAGGAAAAAGGAAAATGAAGTGTTCAAGCAAAGAAGACATTCAGGCAAACACACAAGCAATATGGAACAAGCATGGAATGACAATCTCCACCATCATAGATCTAGAGATTGACTTTGTTGTTAGGGTTATCTCACATAAATTCTACCAATCTAGTCGGTTGGATAGCGTCCCTTGTATGGCAGTGGATTAGGCATGGAAAATCATTAAGAAAGGACACACGTATGATCTTGTTGAGCTCCAACTGACTCAGCTTGCCGAGAACCTTAACTCAATCCAGACTGCAAAGAATACAATGTGTAAGTTTGGTTCCTTGGTAATCTATCTATTCTTTTATGTACAAAAGTGTTTTCCTACACATGGAGGTGTGATATGGGATAAGAAAAGACCCATTACGGTTCAAATCAGTGAGTTTATAGGTTAGATAGGAGATAGTTTTAATGGTGTAATGGATAACTATTTTGTTGAATTCAAGAAGAAAATGAGAAAGAGGAGTAGAGTCCCTGTGCCATTAGTTGAAAAGTACAACAAGGATATATGTTTTCTAGTTGACACAGACTTCACTTATGCACAAGCAATCTTTCCTAGGGTTTCATGGCTAATGCCATTACCCTATGAAGTAAACATAGATGAAGCTACTACTGCTATTATAGCCCTCTTATCTAAATAAATTGATAGAAAAGCACCCTACTTTGGTACATACAAAGAAGCCAAATCTAAAATCACTATGGGTTTAATGGCTGCAACTGTAGAAAGAAAGAGAAAGAAAATAGTAAAGAATTTGTAGAAGTATGTGGAAGAAATGGAAAAGGATGCACCACTAGAATTGACCCAAGGATTGGGAGAGGATGAACAAAGTGACTCTAGTGACAGTGAAGAAGAAGAAGAAGAGGCTAAAGTAGAAAAGAAGAAAGGTAAGAAACTAGTAATTGCCAAGCCCCCAACCAAGAAAAGAATACTGAAACCTAAAGTGTCATTGACACCTATGTTGAGGCCTAGAACAAGGGGAGAAACTACTAAGACTCCAAAGAAATCCCTTGCATCTAATAAATGAAAACCTATAAAGCCTAAGGCAGTGTCGAGCAAGGTTAACAAAAAGCCAAGAAGGAAACTTGTTTTGGAACAAGAAGATGATGAAGAAACAGAAAGTGGTGAAGAGGTAAAGAAGAAGGTTACATTGCAGGATGTCCAACATACTATGGATGAAATATGTCACAAGCTCACAAACTCTACAAGAGTGGAAGACTTGAAAGGATTAAAGTTTGGAAGTTTGAGTATTGGAGATAAAGAAAAGGTTGAAGATGCTATTCTTGAAATGTTGTGCACTTTCAAGATGTTACCTATTCAGTTGGAGAACCAAATCCCTAAGGAGTTATGCAAAAGGGTAGCAAAAAAATGAGAGTATGCTCTTAACACATAAAAAAAAATAAGAGAGAGCACCCTAGCACAAGTAGAATCAAGTCTCACCCCCACCAACATTAGACAAATTGTGGAACAATACCAAGCAAAATTTGATCCTAAGATTAGAGTTTATTTAATCCTTCAACATAAGGTTGAGGATGTTGTACAAGATAGTGTCAAGATTTGGAAGGTAGTGTTTGGTTTGTTGATTGACAAAGATGAAAATAATGGTGCTAGTACATCTAAGGATACCGAGCCTACTACTGAACCAAATGTAATGGAATCACCCATTCTGAAGATTGAAGCTCCTAAGGTAGAAGAAATTCAGCAGAAATCTAAAGTACACATTGTTGATATAATGGAAGAAAGCCCAATCAAGAATTAGGTATTGACTGAGGAAGATATACAAGCTGAGGCAGCAAAAGACACATCTTTGCCAGGCAGTAATACAATACTTTTGCAAGTCAAAGATTATCTGACAATTGATGGGACATCAATTGTTAACATTACTCCCGCCAAACCTACAATTGTTACAGTTGACATGTTAGCTGGTACAAGCACTACCGAGGAACAAAATAAGTTGGCACCAGCAAATCAACCCACATCTATCAAGGAGTTACAAGGACATAAAGAAGAGAAGTTCAAAGAAAAAGATAATAGTCCTCATGTGGAGGATAAGGGAACATAAGGAAAAGAAGTCAAAGACAAAGCTATTGAGGTAGAGGAACCTACAAAACAAGAGGCAATACAAGCTCTTATATAGATGCCGAGTGGGAGCACACCGAAGAAAGCACTACATGAGAAAATGGAAGTCAATTCCTCAAAGGTAACCATTGATGAAGTTATTGTTATTCCTAAATGATTATTTTATTTATCTAATAATTGTATTAATTAATAGATATTGTTAATTAATATAATTATTATTTAATAATTCTTTTTTTATGATGTTATTTAATAATTATATTAATTATTAAATAATAATAATTAATATAATTATTATTTGAAAAATTAAGTTGTCATTTAATTAATTAAGGGGATTGTTAGTATGTTTCTAATAAATGGAAATCATAATTTAACTTTTTTTAGTGATTTATAAATTAAATGAATTCAATACTATAGGTTTAATTGGTTTTTTTTTTGTTAAGGGGGAACATTGAATCATTATATAATAACATATTTGTAATGTGGTCATTTGGCTTAAAATTAAGAGCTAATAGTAGGGCTAAAATTCATTTTGGAGTGGCGACTAGATCAAAATAAGATGTTTAGATAAAGAATAAATTTGGACATTAGATCATAAGATTATTAACCTGTTTAATACACTTATATTCAATTGGAATAAAACTTGAACTTGTTAAGTCAACCTAGGTCTTAGGTGAGTCTCTCGTTATACTTAGGGGGGAGCGTTGTCAATGACCCCTCGTCATGCTACCCCTCAATCGAAGGTTAACCAACTCCCTCTCGGGTTTAACCACACAAACATTAGACAACTGTTAAACTTAAACTTATAAACCCTTTTAGAAAAAAAAAAAGTTGGTGTGCTTTTTTTGTGTGAGATTTATGGGCATGATAGATTCTGATAACTTATCTTATGAGTAGATGTAGATATTGAAAGATTTATTGACTAGGAAAAGCAGACAGGAAGAACTAAGGAGAGAACATCAGCAGAACTAGGTTCTGTATGAAATTAAAGATATATTTAATGATGTCTTTGAGTTGTCAAATGTAAATAGCTCTGCTCCTATATTAGAACAACTTGTAGATATTGTTCAGAAAGTAAATAATGAAGCGAGTAGTGCCAGTGATAAGCTGTTTGAGTGGTCAGAAAGAAAGTTTGAGACCAAAATGTTGGGAAAAGTATCTGTCGAGATTGCAGTTAAATGGGTAGTACTTTCCACTTTGGTAGCAGAGACTGAAGAAGTAGTTGTGACTACACAATCTTTGCTTTCCAAACTTTTCCATGTTAAATAGTTCATTGAGGTTAACCAAGGATAGGTTGATAAACTATAGCAAGAACTCAAATCTACCAGTGAATCCTTAAGCTTGGATGCAGAAAATAGTTCCCAACATTATGCCAAGATTATGTATACACAAGGGAGGATAGCCGAACTGATGGCTAATGATGGAAAAATAAGAGCTCGTCCACTTTCTATGCAAGCAATTTTGACACCTCACCTAGAGGCCATACAGAGAAAGTTAGTAAAGGCTAAGGACTTAACCCAGAAAGATCCAAATCTGTCTACAGCCAAGAGCCTACTCAATCTAGCTGTTGAGCTAGAAGTGCAGTCAGAAGTTTTAAGTGTTGCTACAACAGGATGGGAAACTGCACTACACATGGTTATGATGCTACATAAACTATTTCTGGAGAAATTCATTCAGTTCCCCACTCCAGAAGAGCTTCGTCGAGCCAAAAACAAGGGGGAAATCAAATGACATGACATGACAGAGGGAAGGTAACAAAATTTTGAATGTATATAACTTAGGGGGAGTATTCTGCTAATACTAAATTCTTTTGTAATTACTAGTACAATGTCATGACAAAGTGTTTTTGCCACTAATGTCAAAGGGGCAGATTGTAGATCTCTATAGTTTTGTTGACTATTAGTGACCCACACTTAGTCATTTATCTAGGCAATGATGGTCGGTCATCACTATGACCGAGTCATTATGTAAAGGCTGAATTATGTAATGTATACTTACCGAGTAGTAGTACTGCCGAGTAGACTTATGGTCACTATGTATTTTTGTATTATGCCAAGTCTAGTTTTTTCAAGTCATATATGCAATGATTACCGAGTGACAGAAATATCAACTTATGCCGAGTACAATGAATGCCGAGTATTAGGAACTGCATTTTCTGAGTTAGCCAGGAATGACATGTGAGTTTGTTATGGCACATTGATCGAGGTAAATTAGTTTGGGTGACATTCATGTTTTGTATTTTGTTTGTTGAGGTAATTACGGAGGTGATTACGCATCTATTTTACAATCATTGATCCCTATGTAATACTTAGAGCTAATCAGAAATTAGTAAGGCTTAAGCACCAAAAGGAATTAATCTGAACTATAGATCTTGAATCATGAAGATGTTTTGTCAATTATATAAGGTTAAGATATAAACCCTAAAGTATGAAAGAGTGAAAGATAGCGTGAAGGAGAGAATGCTAAGGGTATGAAGGAATGAGCAGATAGGCACATTTAGAGTAGTGAAGCATTCATATAGAGTTCAGTGACCAAGCTAAGTAGTGAAAGAACAAAATAGAGATAAATCTGATAGAAGATATCAATACAATATAGTAAAGAAAAGATCTGTAATCTGCATATAGTGCAAACTGAAAGATCAAGTACTGAGACATTCTAACTAGTGTATCAGGGTAAATCTCTTAATTGAGTGCTTACTTTGTTGTAAGTTCCAAATCCTCTAGCAAGGTAGACTATATAAGTCTTTTAGCTCTTAACAGGGCAGATCCCTCACAGAGTAAATCATGTTTTGATCAAATTTTGTAAGCCCTAACAGGAAAATTTATTACTACAATAGTGAAGATTTGTGGGTGTCATCCCCACCCCAATTTTACCTTTCAAGGGTTTCTGGGTAACCAAAATCATTGTGTTATGAGTACTTTCATGGATTTTGCTTAAGTATGTTAGTTATTAAGTATTGTTGATGCTATGCAAATGTTTATACATATCAAAATGTTTTAATAGGTGATATCTGATTCACCCCCCCTCCTCAGTATCACATTTCCCAATTACATTTCCAATAGTGTGATGTTGGGGAAACCCTTGCGTGTCTTTTTGTGTCAGTCGTCTGCAACGCTAGTGACAAGGCCTTGAGTTCCTAAGTAAACTTGGTAGGTCTCCAATGTTGCTATATCAAACTAGGTTGTGCTCTCCACATTAACACACTGAGATCTCTAAGTCCCATTAGCTGCATTTAGAATCATATTGCATCTTGCATCTTTTCTCATGGACTGAATTTTTTTTACCCCCTTTCCCCTCTCCTTTCCCATCTTCCCCTTCCTATTTGTGTCCTTTTCGAGAAAATTCCACAAACTATCTTCTTTGTGCTATTTTCTCGAGGGAGCACAACCTCTTACCATCGTTGTTTTGCCACAACATCCCCTTTTGCCTAAGGCATCTTATTTTTTTCTTTGACACAACGCCACTTGCGGCGCTGCATCAAAGAGGGGAAAAATGTAGACACCTAAAAAAAATTCATATTAATTAAATTTATTTAATTAATAATCGCCGTGACATCGTAATTAATTTTAAATAATTAATCATTATTGTCATATTCCCCTATCCACTTAATTATAATTATTTAATTAAGTTGGGTTCACTATCTAAGGTATTTGAATTTAATTTAAATACTCCCCTCTCTAATGTATTGAACCTATTTTAATACATGTCCCTAATAAATCCCTTTTTGAATAAATCTCTATTAATTTAAATCCCTTCAAATCTTGATATTCTTCAAAGTCTGGATTAATATAAATCTCATTTAAATTAATCTAAAACCCTATCTAAAGCATAGCCTACACCCATCACCTCACTTGCTTAACCTACTCTCCCACCTAATCATCTCTCTAATATCACTTAAAAGGTGATTCCTAACCTCATTAGAGCTAATGGGTTGCTCACACATGTGTGAGCAACTCTTCCCAAAGAATCCAACCAACTTCCTTAAATTATCTTACATCTTTGTCCCCCACACTCTTCCCCAAAGTTTCTCACACATGTGTGGGTAACCTTGAGCCAGTCAACCTTAAATGCCCATCTTGTCTCATCTTGATCTTTCAAAATAGCCATCTCTTCTAACCCTATGTGGCTCCTATGTGGATGCAACATAGGTGCCACCTCATCCAAGTCCTCTCCCTCCCTCCACAACTCTATAAATAGAGGTCTCTCCATGAGCAATTTATCTCTCAATTTCATGGAGTGTTATCATGTTAGTTTAGCTCCAGAATTCTATAACATTTTAGCATTGTTAGTTTCCTTTCTTTCTTTCAATTCTTAGTTCACATAGCATAATCCTAAATGGTAAATGAATCATAGTTTACTTTAGCATTGCAAATTCCTTTCAATTTCAATCACAATATCATGTTTAATGGTTAATGAATCTCAAATCCTACATAGCATTTCTAATTTAAATCTTCATCTTCTTCCCTTGCATCTCTTGGAATCCTAGGGGCAAAACTAGTTCTCAATACTAGTTTTTGTGCCATTTTAGGATCTCCTTGGCTTGCATGTAGGCTTAATCATCCTTGCATTTCATTGGGGACACTCTCATAGTGTTTGGAGAGCACATCAACATTCTCCTAAAAAGAGAAAATCAAACAAGGCTTGGGTGCTCCCATTTTGGCTCAATCAGAGGTGGTGTGTATTGAATTTCTTGTTATATGTTGCATGCATGTTTTTTACTAATGTTTGAGTGTCTACGTGTGCTCTCGACAGACTAGGTTTAACACATATGCACTTGGTATAGTGAAATATTTTGGACTTGTATGCACATAAGTAAGAGATTAATGTGATGGTGTTGCCTTGTAGGTAAATCTTTTAATCATCTTGACTAGTCAAGATTAATAAGATGATTAAAGAACATTACTCCTTTAATCAAGAAAGCTTCTCAATTATTTGTTCAAAAATAAGACATTCCTTCTCCCTAAACTCTAGAAACAAATACTTTCCCTTTTATTAATATATAATCACATTAAAAAGACCTTATTTTAGAAACTTTTACTTTATAATCATTTATATTAAGAACCATTTTTAATTTTAAATTTTTTATATACTTATTACTATAAAATTTAAAACATTTCTAATTATAATAAATAAGTAAGATAATCACAAACCAAATGACTAAAAACACAGCTTATTTTATAAAAGAAAATTCAACTGGCATTCAAATTCATATAAAATATATGGACAATAAGATTGGTTATTTTAATTTTTTCCTTACAGCAATAATATATTTCATAGATTAAAGATAACAGTTTTCTACAATGAAAATTACTGTAAAATGCACCAAGAAAATTAATTAGCCACCATCATTTAACAAGACATCTACGTGGTACATTTTATAGGAATTTAATTCAGAAAAGTTTGGTTTGCATTAATTATGAAATAGAGATGTTAATTTATCAAAGCCAAACACAGCTGAAAAAAAACAGCATGGAATCATGAGCGGCTGCACCCACCCTCACAATTAGATTTTTAGTGCAAGCATCTCAGACCGGTCAGCTGTCAACATTCCAATGTTAATCTTTCTCATTCAGTTTACCTTAGAATTCAGCATTACCATATCAAACTACCTTCCTTGAGTATAATATATTGAGAGTAAAAAATATGCAAACACTTTCTCTCTGGCATTCAAATGGTACCTTTTCTATACAATAGATAAAACAAAGGTCAAGTAGCTACATACATTTATCTAGCTGGTAAAGAATGAATAAACACAGTAACAGACAAAATGGCACGTTCAAAATGGTAGGTCTTAATGGATCATCAACGACAAAATCTTTATAATTTTTATCTTCACATGATAAGTGAGGCATCCCACTTTCAATACAGTCACTTATTAAGCTCATTCATTAGCTCATTATATGTAAGAGTATTGTATGTCATTGTATGATGTGTGAGTTACTTTAGGTCGATTTTATGATGTATACAGGCATGATTATAAGGGTTAGATAAGATTCTTAACTAGCATTATGTCAAATTTATGATTTATATTATAAAGTATATTTGAATGGAGTAACATAACAAAAAATAAGTATGTCTTTGTTGGAATGTTGTATATGACAAACATGGAAAATTATGTGACATTTATGTCTCTTGGTAAAAATTCCAAGGCTATATGATGAAACTATGGCAAGAACATTTCAAAAAGTATTGCGAGGAGGAGAAAAAGATGAAGAATGATGGATTTGGTCATAATTATAATACACCTTTTTAGGAGGATACGGGGATGCCTTTGTCATGGCCTTGGACAACACATGCATATGAGAATGCATGGATGATTAACTTGTATGCTTCTTTCCACATGACTCCCATTTCGGAATAGTTTTTAGATTATGTGAAATGTGATGGTGAAAAAGTGTAAGTTGATGCCAACTTTGACTTGTATTGGAGGTTGTTAGAGAGTTAAGCTTCATTTCTTTGATGGGAGGATACAATATGTTCTAGGAAACTTCACATTCCTATTTTGAAATGGAACCTATTATTTATCAATAAAATGAATGTTGGATTGTATGTTGGCATCAATAATGGAGGGATGCAAGATGGTTTGAGGATCTATGTTGATCATGAAGGGAGTTTGAGTTCAGTACTCTCTTTCAACTTAATGCATTCATGCACATTCAATTCATTAGTTCTTCTATACATATAGCATGACATATGGAGTAGTTTTAGGTTTACATTAGAAATCTACAACAAGACCTATGGAGTAATTATGAATTTTTACCCCTTCTTATATATCTCAAGGTAGCATACTTGGGCACACATGTCATCTATGATTTTGGTCTTGGGCATGAGACAATTCTAATTCACATCCAAATGATGCTCCAATATACTTAATGAGAATGTGATAATTCATTGATTTTTTCCTATGTGACATACCAAGTTCCTAAATTCATGGATATACACTTGCATGATTTGTCACTATCATCTCCTTAGCATTGAAGACAAGTTGGATGGATTTGAAAGCATGGTCAATGTTAACCCTAAAGGATAACAAACTATTATCTTCACTCCATCATCTGGATGACTTATACTTGTGAACCATACATAGACAATTGTACTAGGATATGACACTCTAATAAAAATCTTCTTATAAATGGATAATAAATGAAAAAATTTCAACAAATTCTCAACACACATCATAAAACACCTTTAAGGGTTCAAAATAAAATATAACAACATATTTTTTAAGGAAATGCCATATATCATCAAGCAATATATTAGTAAGATAAGTGAGAAACATACAAAAAAAAATATAGATAACCCTACATTTAGATTCAAAAAATTGTAATAGTAGTTGAAAAAATCCAATTCCATTGTGAAAATCTTCATGTTCCACTATGTATAGGATGTTTATAGATATATGTGATGCTCCAAACTTTAAGGAGCTATAACTTAAATTTTGAATTTCATGCAATACTTGTGACATAACTCTCATAATGAATCGACATGCAACCACTCTTAGTATGATACAGAGATATATTTCAACCACCATATAAAATAAGATGTTGCCTCCTACATGTCATGGGAAACTATAATTACCTCTTTTTAGCTTCTTGGCCTTGGGAAATGGAATACTAAACACCAAATTGGAAGATTAAATGATAAAAAACCTCTTTGAATTCTACCTTATGCCTACATTGCAAGGAGTTTATTGACTCTAATAAAGAAATGACAATGCTTTTATTATGGTAATCATACATTCACAATGGTTTTTTATGTGTTGATCACTTGAACAAATTAGTTAATTCACCATTTTTTGTTTTTGGATGACCATTATGATATTTGTAACTATTATCAAAGACTCTTTGAGTTGTCTCATATTGCATCAAACACTCCTTTGACATCACCAAAGTCCTTGACACTCTATTTCGGTGATGAATCTCATCTCCTATTCTCATGAAGATGCTTTGAAAATGTAGAAACCTTGATCTCAGCGGTCCAATTTTCTTAGAATATTTTTCAAATTAACATAGAATCTCTTAAATTACTCTAGAAATCATTTCACACCATTAGGGACTTAATATCTTCTTGAGATTGGATCACATATCCTACACTCTTACCAAATGTATAAATTAGTCATAGTTGCTATGCCTTATAGAGATTATTCCTAATGTTATGATACTCAACATTTGTTATCAACCTCTAAGAGTATGGTGGAAATACTAGCTTGGAATCATGCCATTGTTTTCAAATACTACACTCCATATACCTTCTCTAAAAAGTTTCTCTATAATTTTTTTAAGACCAACACGTGATGGGGATTGAAATCCTCCCCTCATAGTTAGTTTGACAACTAATAGGATCTAGTAAGCTTAGGCTTGAGCTTAAGATTGCACAAATCCTATGGCGCTTAAATTACTAGAGACTACTACTAAGAGTTAATTTCTCATATAATCATTGTTCACCCTAAATACCTTGCTTACCACATATCCAATGTTTGTAAACATCTTTATTGGAATTTCAATTGGGCTTCAATTAATTGGAAGTGGATCCATGGTCTTTTATCTCAATGTAACCCATATTTATTTCCTTGGAGGATTGTCCAATTTGAGGATATTGGTTTATGGTATACTTATATTTCTATTATTTGACATTTCTTTAGGGCTTCAATACTAGTTCATCTATTGAAGACTAAAAATGGAGCTATACTTGATGTTGATTACAATTTCTTTTCATGAGGATACAAGTGTAATTTTCTTTGTTTACTTCTAGATGTAGGACCAAGTAGATAAATTTAGTTTTGAGCTTCAACAATTGAAGAGTCTTCTTAATTATTGAGGAAGCATACCTTGTATAATTAGAAAATCCCATCTTAAGTTAAATATCCTACCTCTAGTGTCTCATTGGTGAATTCACTCTTATAGCTACAACCATTCTTCATTAGCACCTATGCAAAAATGGTTGGTTTGTATTTTTGCACAGTGAAACATTTGGGAGTGTGCATATTAGGCAAGAGACTAGTGAGATGAATTTACCTCTTAGGTGAGTCTACTGATACTCTTGCCCAATCAAGATTAATAAGATAGGTGGAACACCATCATTATTTTTTATCAGTGAGACTTATAGGCAAGAGACTTGTGTGATGACTTTGCTTCTTAGGTGAGCTTTCTAATACTCTTACCCAATCACAATTAATGAGATAGGTGAGAGTCATCATTCTTTCAATCAGTGAGACTTCTCATTAGGTTGTCCAAAAGCTAGGAGAATCCTCCTCGACATACTCTAGGAGCAATTGCATTTTCCTATTTTTTAAAAGAAATTCTTATTTATAGTTATTTGTATCACCCAATTGCCTTTTTATTTTAAACTTTCTAAAATATAAACTTATTATTAAAATATTGAAAGCATTTCCAATTAGAGGAAGGGGCCCAATGACCATGCACTCATTGCTCACCCAACCCCCTAATTACTAACTTTAAAGAAACCAAAAACATGATAACTAAAAGCCCATTAATAAATTTCACATGTATTAATAGTCACCGACTTGTACCCCCACTAGATAGAATTTGACTTTGTAAATTATTGGTATCCATAGTGGAGGACTACTGGGGCATTTGTGCACAAGTGTTGGCAATTTTTGAGGTAGTTGTAGTGCACAAGTATTGGGCATCCTTAATTAGGTACTGGGAAACACTTTGAAATGACAACATTTTTTACCCTTGCATATATAACAAATCCCATTGTGCTTGTCACAATTGCCTAGATACTAGAAAAATAGCTACAAGTAGTTAAGTTGCATACAAAGACTACACAAAAAATCATCAAAATCAATACAGTTTATGATTTGTGGGTGCACGAAGTTAGCTGTATTAGATAGTGGTATGCTTTTGCTTAAATGAATGAAAGAGAAATTTATTCAAACACAAAGTAAATGAATGAAGACATCACATTATTTTAACAATTTTTGAACTGTAATTGAAAACCAAACAAAATATAAAAAATAAATTCTTTTTAATTGAACATACAAATTATAATTCTTTTTTAAAATTTTAAAAGATAACTTATTTTATCATATGTTCACACACACATATATATCATGTATGATGTGTGTGTGTATATGTATATGTATGTGTATGTTTAGTAATAGTGAGATATATATATGGGACATATAGATACACACATTTATTACTACACACGTGTGTATGTGTATAACATATATCCCATATTATATATATCTATATATATATATATATATATATATATATATATATAATCAACATACATTGTATGCCCCATATATATATCCCGTTATTACTAAACACACATTGTGTGCCGTTTAGTTGGCTAGTTGGCCGCTAGCATTTAACAACTCCTAGAATAGTTTGGTTTGTCTTAGTTATGATATACCTAGAGATACGTAGAGAGGATGTTTAACAAAACCAAACACAGCAGCTAAAGAAAAGCGTGAAACCATGAGCTGCTTGCACCGACCATCACGGTCAGATGTTTCATGCAGCCTTATCCCACCGTTAAGCAGTCTTTCTCAATTGAGCTTTACTTTGGAATTCATCATTTATTATATCAAACTCCAACTTTCATGAATATAGCTAATGCATTCAAGGGCACAGAAAACAAACACTTCTTTCTGACATTCGGATGGTACCTTTCCTTAAATTAAGCAAAACAAAAGCTCACAGAAGACTGAAAATCTTAGAAAACCAAGCAGCTATGTACGTTTATCGAGCTGGTGAAGATTAAACAAATACATTAACAGACAAAATGGCACGTTCATATGGTACTAATGGGGAATCAAAGATAAAATCTTAATATTTTCTAAGGGTCATTGGTAGCAGAAACAAAATGGAGACGTATAATTAAATCTTTCTTTCCCACTAAAGTGTGCCTCTGCCTAGATTCAACCCCAGATTTTCTTTGATCTTACATTTGTAGGAAAGCTTAAAAATCCAGCAACAAGATAGTCAAACTCCTCCAAACAACCTGATTCTTCTAAATAAATCTTTCTAAAGAGTAGGGGAAGAGCATCAGTAGTCTTATAAATCTTTTCAATGAGTCATAGTGGAAGAGCATCACTAGTCTTATAGATTATTTCGCTTTTCTTAAGATTCTAAATAGTACATTTGATTTCTATTCTCTTCTGATAGAATTGTCCTGACTTCTGAGTAATAAAGATTAACACTGTGTATAAAAATTAAAAAAATTGATCATTTCAAAATGATATCTGAAACAATAATTATAAATAAATATTATGAACAACAAAATCTGAAACAATAATTATAGAGAAATACCATGAACAACATATCAATGAACAATGTTACTGTTGAAAAAGCCAGCCTGTAACCATTGAAATGGCCCAAACACTATTAAAAACCATAGAGTAATCTTTTAGGATCATTATTCTACCTGAATTTCATCTTATTCTCAAGAAAGAGACATGGATGATTATGTAGAGATCTTACATCTTATTCTCAGATCTTAAATCTTATTCTCAAGAAAGAACTATGTATGATTATGTAAAGATCTTACATCTTATTGTCAACAGAAGAAAGATGCATGATTATGTACAGATCTTACCACAAGAGATCTAATCATAAGTAATAAGGCTGATAAAAATTTGGGATTCCCCACTCTGGGCTGAATACTATTGCAGGTTTCTGATTCATTGCTTTCAAGAGTGTCATGTAACATTGTCTAGCCCTTCTGAGTAATGAAACCAAAGGAGATACTCTGACTCGAGGCAAATGCAATGCCCATCTCTTCCTCTTGATGAACAACTTGATTTTTGAACTCTTTCTTCTTCTTCTTCTTTCCACATTGAATTCTTCTTTCAATTCTTCTTTGCCAATCCTCTGATAAGGAAGCCCTTTGTAAGTCCCGGATCTCCCAAGAATTTTTACCTTCTTTCTTGCAGGATTTGTGAAACCATATGAATAAGAGAACATTTTGGAAGTTTCTACTCTGCAACAAATTTCCAGTGAAATTCTGTGGGAGAACCCGAGATTTATATCAAAGTTTGCAATGAAATAAGAACCTGAAGACAGAATAGGGGGTAAGTGTGGTTGTTAATAGATAGAGTAGAGTTGGGGTAAGATTGAAATGGGGCCCAAATGGATTGAATGGGACAAATGCTGTAAAACGATACTCTCTCTACCTCTTAATCGATACTATTGTTCCCATCAATGCAGGGCTTGTGTACACTTCACATTTTCCATGTTATGGGTAGCCTCTTTAAAACAAGAAGCTTCGCGCAACGTGCATTGACAGCTATGTTTTTCCTGGGCTAGTGTACTTGATTTGCTTTTAAGCAGGCCGAAGATCCCAATGAAAAATAACTCTGCAAAGAAATTCATAACAATTTTTCATTAATGTTGATCAAGGAGTGTAAATGTGCTAGAAAAAGATGAGTATAGGCCCTTTTATTAATTAAAAAGTATAAGTACACTATCTACAAAAGAAGGGGCCGGGGATACAAGATGGCTTAGCTGAGTTCTTATTGTAATGACTTATATGAATTGTCCAACAAAATATCTCATCAGAATAATCAAAAGAACAATTAAAGATAATTAGAGGTCTTGTAATGTCAAATTGAGGACAACAATATGGATAATAGGATTACACCTAAGAGAGCAATAAACAATTTGCCATTCATATTGGTATATGAAAAGAAGAAAAGCTTATGCTAGGTCTCTTGAGTTTCCCTCTCTTGAATTTTTACAACAACTAGAGCTAATGGAAAATGATGTCATGACAATCATGCTAGCTAAGCTAATGGAGCTGGAAGAAATTACAAATCAATATATGTATACACTTGGGACTCATCAACAATAGGTCAAGAAGAGTTTTTTCAAAAGGGATAGTCATAGAGTTTTCAATTAGGGAGATCTTATTCTCAAGTGGGAGATATTAGATAGAGCTAAACTAGATAGACATTCCAAGTTTGATTCTATTTGTAGTGGCCATTATATCATCACCAATTGTAAATAGGCCAATGCATTTGAATTATCTAGACCTAATGGTAAGGTCTTCCAATTATAGTGAATGAGATTCACCTCAAAATTTTCTTCTAAATGAGGGTTTGATAATAATTGTACATAGTAGAGTAGTCATTATTTTTTTCCAAGAAGTACATGTGCATAGGCTATTTCCCTCCTCGAAAAATCATAGTTTTTTTTTGTTTAAGTTGTATAATTTTGATAGAGGTAGTGCAAGAGGATATTGAGAAGGTTATATTAAATAAAACCTCCTCGAATATTATTTGTTTTAGACCCCATGCCCTGTGGATTTCCTAGGCCACCAATCTCCACACTTATCAAGTAAGTATCCCATAAAATCGCTAGATTTGTTGGCATTTTATGAAACCTTTAGCATATCTCATATATACGACATTTGATCATTTCTAAATGCTTAAACCCATGAAGTCCTTATCATCCTTAATGCCTTAGTTTTTTTCCCAATTCCATTCTTAAAATGTCTATGTCTTAGTTCAAAATCAAGTTGTCAAGACCGACAATCAATTCTATAACTAGTGTCAAGGTTTGACATAAAAAGTGAGACTTAGGAAATTTAAAGGCAAAGATATGGAAAAGGAAGTCCCCATTCAAAAGTCAAGTTTTAGGCCTGACGAAAAGTTCCATAACCGGCATCAAGATTCAATGTCAAAAGAGGAATTTTGAAGCAAAATTTTTTAAGAAAGAAGGACAAGATTAAAATATTTGGTTAGAGCCAGGTAAGACTTCTTGAAGTGAATTTCAAGCTTGACAAGTGGCTTTAGAACCTTTTTCAAAACTTGACACCAAAAATGGAACTATTTTAAAAGTGAAGGTAATGGAAGGGGTGCATTTCAAAGGCATCATTAGGAAACAAAGGAGGTTGAAGAACTTCAAACGTGACAAAGAGTTGAATAGTAGTTTTGGAACTCTTGTCAAAATTTGAGACCCTAGGTGGAACTACAGTAGTCTTGACTTGGATTCTGTTAACAAACTAAGTTTTTAATTTGATATGATCTACCTATTTATTAAGGAAAATTATAAATCAATGACTAAAATTCAAACTCATAGGCTTGAATTCAAACTTCAATGAAACTAATATAAGTAGGAAAAGGGGTCAAAATTAACTTCCCAGCTACCTCCAATGACCTTTTTGCCAATACAACAACTTCAAGATGATTCTATTAATCTCTTTTAAGCCTTGTACACATGATTCAAGTATTCTATTCATGCTTCTTAATGATCTACATATGACTTTTTCACTAACAAAAAGAATAATATGTCGTAGCTTGTTGTAGAGTCATCCTAAGGAAAGGGTTTCATTTTCCTCAACTATTGAAGCATTCATTACAACCCTTATCATTTTTGGAGATCAATTTGTACACAAAAGATTAGATTTATTAAACTAATTTATCTCATTGTCTATTCTCCAACTTAACCCTAGCTAGGTTAGAGTTTCATACTAAAATAAAAAACTAAGTTATGCCTAAACTATAAAGGAAATCTTGTGATATATTTTTATGATCTTCTCCTCATTTATCATATATAAATTCATGTTTTCTATATTTGTAAACTTTTTTTTTCTTTAAATCAATAAAATAATCTATTTTTACCTCTTTGTTGTTTTAATTACCTTGTGTAGAGTTCTACATTTGTATTTGAATGTATGTTTCTTTATTTCTAGATTACATGATTGTATTGACACTCTATGGTTATTGTTTATAAATAAATCCTTTTATTTAGCATAGTTATACATGACCCAATCTTTATGTATATCCTAGAGGCTCATAAAGATACAAACCTATGTAATTTTTAGTGGCTTTGTTGATATTTTGTGCAATTATAAACAAGGAAGATTGATATTCTAATACGATGCATTATCTCTATTTTTCTTTTCTACATTCCTTCTTCCCTTTTACTTTGAGAAAGTTGTTATATATTAGGTTAGAAGTAGGACTTAAAGTGTTGGGTTAGTTAAACATTACACCATGATTGGAAAGGAATTTCACTTTCACCGAAGATTCAACCTCACTTGTCAAGCTCCTTCACTGGGAGGCAATTCTTGTTCTAGTATTGAGAAAAAAAGGTTGGTTTGGATAAATGATGAGTCAGTATGGTTGTCATTGTAGATCAATGTCAACATGTTGTGTAGTGGTGCTAAGAACATTGGTCCACATGATCTTCATTTTTCATATATAATGATGGATTTTATGAATTTTTGTGGTAACTATTTGAATTCATTGAACTTAGGTTTTTGTGCTTGAGATTGCATTATAGTAGAATTTTTATTTGTTTGAGTAAGATTATGATTGATTGTGTTTTTGTGTGAAATGCATGCTCTACATTTCTTCGCATAATAGTATTTGATGGAGTGGTTTTGGTAATAAGATTTTAATGTTCTCAGATTCATTGTTTGGAGTTGGCACACAAATTTCATTTTAGAGACACAATTTCAAAGTTCAATGGTGTTTCTAGTCTAGGTTTGTCCAACCTCAAGTGTTTACACTTCAATTGATTATCTTAATGAATGCAAGATGATATATAATATGTATGTTAATATTTTTGGTCCCACATAAGGCATTTTGTTGTATAATTCTTATTCCCTTCCACCACAGGAATGTTTAATGGCAACCTAATTCAAAATTATGTCTAGTCACTTGTATGGCCAACACTGGGAGACCTTTCAATCAAAAGAATAGTATAAATGTGCAAGTATATGAAAGTTTGTTCTTATGCGATGAGGATACATATGAAGGGGGATTTTTCTCTAACGCAGAGCTCTCCCCTATTTAGGAAGCTCGGTAAATGGTGAGACCTTCGGTGTTTCTCTGAAACCAAAGTGGGCTTAAGAGAGTGGTCTACACCTTTAGAAGATCCTATAATAATCACAAAACCACTATCCTCACTAGAAGATTCAATGTCTTTAACTAGCTTTTACTCCCCCGGCTTGACTGGTGCTCGGTTAAGTCCTTGACTGACTGAGCTTGGTTAGTGCTTGATTTCTTTGATAACTGAGTGACTCGGTAACTTCACCGAGTAGATTACTAACATTCGGTAATCCTACTATGAAGTGTCCTGACTAATTGAAATTTGAAATGGGAACCCTTGTATTGGAATGGGGATGGAAAGGTTACATGCTTCCTATATGCCTCCTATGGGATGATTTCTACAACTTACAAGTTTTGGGAACAATCAGTGCTCAGTTTAAGCCTACCGACTAGTAGCCTTTTGAACAGGGTACTATGGACTTAGTTCAAAAATCCTTTCAAAGAGACTACAAAAAAATTGTGATTTGAATACCCTTTTTCAATTTGAGTCTAGCTTCCAGATTGCAAGATCCCAAACAACTCAGACAGTGTCAAACAACTCTTGACCCACTAGTCCTATTAGGGCTAATTGACTCGGTATCTTAAGGAAAAGTTCACCAGTCAATTTTCTAAGGCAAACCACTTATTTCACTGATGTTAGTGAACCCAAAGAGACAACAATCCACTATCAGATTGCATTTATCCACCCCCTAAGTGCTTATGTCACTTCACTTTTCCATTTCCTGCACTAAGCACATAGAGATGCTTGGTCTAGAGTCTGTAAATATACTTCTCAAGGAAAACCCCTTTCTCCTGCGCTCCTAGGGATCTAATATACATTGACCCTACCTGCATTTCCCCACTTTGCATGGGAATCCCATGAAGGAAAGGCAAGTTAGGGCATTTTTTTTTTTGAAACCCAGGTTCAAGAGGGTTTCCTAAAAACCCGGAACCCAAAACCTTCTAACTCTCGACTCCAACGTCCAAACTAACTCAAATCAAAAGCATTGGAGTCCTAATACATATCAGATGTCAAATTGAACAATTTCCTTCTTCGCACGTCCGTACCAATCCATACACGTATTGTTTTACAGTCAAAAGTGTAGAGAAAAATAGGGATTTTATTGATTGAA
Source organism: Chamaecyparis obtusa (assembly GCA_027943335.1). NCBI lineage: Eukaryota > Viridiplantae > Streptophyta > Pinopsida > Cupressales > Cupressaceae > Chamaecyparis > Chamaecyparis obtusa. The sequence goes on from BSBK01006848.1 coordinate 239,563, forward strand.
TGCAAAATTACATAAGTTTCATTTCCTTCCACCATTCTTTTCTTCCACCCGCCTGTAAGGGATATTTAAAGACCTTCCCCAATGGATCCAACCATTTTTAAAAGGTTGTGACCATTGGGAGGTGGTTTTACCATTTCTTGCAACTTTTGCAACTTTTGCAAAATGTTGCATTCTTGCTCCTAAAGAGCCTATAGTCCTAATCCATGGATCCTAATGATCCCAAACATTACAAAAACATTAAAATAAACAAAACACCTAAAAGTGCCTTTGGACCATAGTAAAAGAACCCATGGTTTATAACCACACCGAGGGTGACTAGGTCTTACAAGTTGGCTTTCTAAACAAAATTTGCAAATTCTAAAAAGTCCCTTAGGCATGGATACCCTTGGGTGAATCCTTTGAAGACCATAGAAGTGAGGATGTTGTGAAGAGTGGAAGGGGTGCTCCTGCACCATTCTCCCTGTATATATGAAGTAGTTTGAAGTACATGGTCTGTTGAGACATCCACAAATTTTCCTTTGAATATTGAAATAATCTTCCTACTATTTCCCATGAGAGAAATCGAAATTGATAGGTAAAACCTATGGACAATATTCAATGTTCTTTTTATCATGTATGTTCACACTTGTAATTCAATGTATTTTCTAGCCTTGAAATCCCAAAATAAACTCATATCCTTAAAGTGTTGGGTTAGTTAAACATTACACCATGATTGAAAAAGAATTTCACCTTCACCAAAGATTCAACCTCACTTGTCAAGGTCATTCAATTGGAGGCTATTCTTGTTCTAATATTGAGAAAAATGGGTTGGTTTAGATAAATGATGAGTCAGTATGGTTGTCATTGTAGATCAATGTCAACATGTTGTGTAGTGGTACTAAGAACATTGGTCCACATGATCTTCATTTTCATATATAATGATGGGGTTTATGAATTTCTATGATAACTATTTGAATCCATTGAACTTAGGTTTTAGTGCTTTAGATTGTAGTATAGTAGAATTTGTATTTGTTTGAGTAAGATTGTGATTGATTGTGTTTTTGTGTGAAATGCATGCTCTACATTTCTTCTCATAATAGTGTTTGATGGAGTGGTTTTGGTAATAAGATTTTAATGTTATCGGGTTCATTGTTTGGAATTGGCACAAGAATTTCATTTTAGAGACACAATTTCAAAGTTTAATGGTGTTTCTACTCTAGGTTTGGTTAACCTCGAGTGTTTACACTTCAATTAATTGGTTTTGGTGAATGCAAGATGATATATAATATGTATGTTAATATTTTAAGTCCCACATAAGACATTTTTTGGTATAATTCTCATTCCCTTCCACTAGAGGAATGTTTAGTGGCAACCTAATTCAAAATTATGTTTAGTCACTTGTATGGCCAACACTGGGAGACCTTTCAATCAAAAGAATTGTATAAATGTGCAAGTATATGCAAGTGTGTTCTTATGCGATGAGGATAGATATGAAGGGGGATTTTTCTCCCTGTATATATGAAGTAGTGTGAAGTACAAGGTCTGTTGAGACATCCACAAATTTTCCTTTGAATATTCAAATAATCTTCCTACTATTTCCAATAAGAAAAATCAAAATTGATAGGTAAAAACCTATGGACAATATTCAATATTCTTTCTATCCTGTATGTTTAAGCTTATAATTAAATGTGTTTTCTAGCCTTCAAATCCCAAAATAAAATCATAAAAATTACCCATGACTTATGACGAGTCCCTATCCTTAATAATATCCTTGAATTATACTCATTTCGCAGTTTTGCAAGACTCTCATCTCATTGAACTCAAGAATTTGAAAAATAGTGATGAAAAGATAAAGGCATCACCATCTCGACGAGTAGACCTCTTACTAAAATAAATGATTTGAAAAATAGCAAGGGGATTTATGTATCACCATTCCACAAAGTCATTAAAGGGTTCCCTTGAATTAGCAATAAAATTAATTCATATCGCTATTTCACAAGCTATTGAATACAACCGAAATAAAGGAAATACAAAATAGGGATGGAGAGCATGCATGGCCCCACCTAGCACATGGAAGATGCTTGCATAGACTTGCAGTTTTATATTATCATTTTTGGTGGGCCCAAGTTTGAAGGTGGAAGTAGTAAAATTCTTTCACCAAATCACAAGAATGATATAATGAATTAAAGTGTGACTTGAAAAATGGATATGTGTATCCTTTTTGCAAGATTCATATCCTAATAAATACATGGACTTGTGAATCTACGACCACAGTATTTGAATGGATGTAATGTGGGTCCCACAAAATTTTCCATCTCATGAAGCGCTAAATATAATAGGAATGAAAGAGGTACAAATTAGAGATGAAATCTAAAAGTAATTGCTCTTTACCAAAATCTGATATACTAGCAATTTCACCTAAACGAGGTGAAATGGTTACGTGGAGAGGAAGGTATACTTGAATAATATTATTTAGGGGAAGGGGAAAATTAGGAGAGCACATACATTGGTTTTTGTTGACATATTTTTTTTATTAATAGTATATGCATCAAGGATGAAACATACAAGAGGAAAACGTTGTGTCTATATTGACAACTAGATTGCAGGAGGATTTATGCATCAAGATGTGTTTCGGGTTATTAACATTGGCGCACTTTTTTGTGGTTTTTTACAGAAGGTGAACCGTGAACAACTGCTATCTTCAAAATAAAGAATTTTAAAATTCAATGTAAGTCATATAGGTAGTACAACAATAGGGAAGATGACACCAATTTTATAAGAGTAAAGAAGAAGTCATTTCTAGTAGTATTGCACAATGAATGAGTAATGGAAATGTTGCAAAGATATATGAGAGAGTTGCATACCTTGATTTTTTAGAGAGAGAATTGTTCTAGGTGAGCTTCCTCTTTAATCTATATAATTGTACATGGATTTTTTTTTATTTTGGAGTATCTATCGT